>MU768311.1:37484-54983 GCA_026770625.1 Nicotiana glauca
CTTAAACATGCAACAACTCCAAAACTCTCCGTTTAACCACCCGAACTCACCCCGAGGCCCCCGGGACCTCAACCAAAAACACAAACATGATCCAATACCTTATTCGAACTTGCTCCAATCATCAAAACACCACGATTAACACTAAAATCATCAAATTACATCAAATTCAAGCCTAAGTTCTTTCAAAAACTTCTGAAACACGCCTTTGATAAAAAACCCAACAAAACGACGTCCGAATGACCTGAAATTTTGCACACACATCACAAATCACATATCGAAGCTACAACAACTCTCGGAATTCCATTCCAACCCNCCGGACCTCTAAAATCACTTCCGATCACTCTCCTAAGTCACAAATAATCCCTCGAAGCTAACCGAATCACCGAAAATCTCATCCGAGCCCTATAACTCATAAGTCAATATTCGGTTGACTTTTCCAACTTAAGCCTTCCTTAAAGAGACTAAGTGTCTCATTTCTTATCAAAGCCAATCCAAATCAACTCTCACACACCACATATCGATAACAAAACACGAAGAAGCATCAATCCAAATCAACTCTCACACACCACATATCGATAACAAAACACGAAGAAGCATAAAATGGGGGAAACATAGTGGTAACTCATGAGACGATGGGTCGGGTCGTCATAGTGTGTGTATTTCACTCTCCCAAAGGAGAGTGAGAAAAAGGAAAAAACGATTTTCAAATTATTTTTCGTTCTTTTTTAGCATTGTTTCTTACTTTTTTTCCTAATCCTTTTCCTTTTTCTTTTACTTTTTTTTTTGTTTCTTCTCTAATTCCGGCGAGTATTCATTCACCGACGACTTTGTCTAATTGTTTTTCTTCCATTTTTTCTTTTCACACACAAATTAAACTCTCAAAAAGATCTATTCGTAAGCAAAGCGAAATATACTCAGATTTGGGGGGAAAAATTCAGCATCGGAAAACCTTCCCCTCGAAAAAGTTTTCTCAGCTTATATTCATTTTTATTTCTTTTGCTCTTCCTTCCACACATAAATTATACTTTATATGTATATATACACACACACACACACACACAAGTACCTTGTCACGACCCCAATCCAGGTCGTGATGGCGCCCAACACAATGCTAGGCAAGCCCGACCATTTCAACACTCTCAACACAAGAACGAAACTCATTACCAATTAATAGAGTTAATTCATCAGTTAAACATGATTTTAGTCTGTGAAAATAGATAAAAGCAGTGCGAGAAACCATAATAATGCCAAAACAACTCGCAAAAGATCTGGTGTCACGAGTCTAGAGTCTCTACATACAATCGAGTAGCAGCCTATACATATAAAAGTCTAAAATGAGGAAACAAAGGGGATAAGGGGAGGAATCGGGTCCTGCGGACGCCATGCAGCTACCTCGATAACTCCGGTGTCAAATCTGAGCAACAACAAAATGCTCTACTGAGCCTTTTGGATACCTGTATCAGCACACATGGTGCAGGGAGTAAAGTGAGTACTCCGACTCAGTAAGTAATAGAAATAAATAACAACTGAAGATAAGAAAACTCGTAAAAAAACACTACACAATTCTATATCAAATAGTAAATGTAGTAAACAACAGCTAAATGAGGAAAAACAGGTGAAAATCCCTCAAACCAGTACACTACTCACTTACTCCCCTCAAAGTCCGGTAATTTACTTACACTGTTGTGGCGTGCAGCCCGATCCGTACTGTAGACTGCTGCGGCGTGCAGCCCGATCAAATAATAATATGTACTGCTGCGGCGTGCAGCCCGATCTAATAATAATAGTCGACTGCGCTCACTAGGGGTGTGCAGACTCCGGAGGGGCTCCTACAGCCCAGCGCTATAATACTGCGACGTGCAGTCCGATCCATATAATATACTACTGCGGCGTGCAGTCCGATCCATATATGTATATGTATATGTATATACTGCTACAGCGTGCAGCCCGATCCGGTATATATCAAATACCCTCACTATGGGGTCCTTGACCCCTCTCAGTCAATACAGACTTGGCCACTCGGGCTCACTCAGCTAAGACAGGGTTTCCAACCCCAGGTATTTCTCATTTGGATTGCCAATTTCTAAAGCCGATTCATATTATGTTTATCAGTTAAGAACATGACTGAGAGTATGATCTCAACAAGTAAAGTGAGGTCAACTAGCACAACATAGCCCCTAAGGGTTCTAGAGATCGACACAAGGCCCCAAACATGGCAACTAGCCCAAAATATACTGATATTAATTAAGTCTCAGCCAAAAGTACAGTAGAGTCATCAATCGAGATGGACCAAGTCCGAATCCCCAGCAGTAACAAACCCTATGCTCATCATACAACACATGTCTCATCTCAACATAGCACCACGTAGTGCAAATCTGGGGTTTCGAACCCTCAAAACATAATTTATAACCATTACTCATAAAGCCGGCCGAAATCCTAGCTCGCTTTGCGCTTTCCTCGTAGATCAACATCCTCGTGCATAGAATCTGGTCAAAACCACAAGGAATACATCACAATAGGCTAAGGGAACATAACCCAATCGAAAAGACTCGAAAATTATAAAAAATTACGAAGTTGGCAAAATCCGAGTCCCGGGCCCACTTCTCGAAAAATTATGAAATTCACATCAACAGATTCCTCATCTCGCCACGAGTTCATACATATCAAATTTACCAAAATCGGAGCTCAAATGCCCCTTCAAATCCCAAATTTTCATTTCAAAAGCCAAGCCCTAGTTCTTCCAATTTTACCCAAATTTCCATGAATTTACAGGTTGGTTCTTCAATAAAATGATGTTTCTAGGCCATAGGACTCACCTCCAATCAATTCCCGTCGAAACCCTCTTCAATTGCTACCAAAAAGTTCCCAAGGTGCTCAACAATGGTGGAAAAATGACCTAGCTTCGCGGATGATATGATTTAAAAACCCTTCTGCCCAGGTGCCATTTACCCTACGCGAACGCGGTCAACACCCCCGCGTTCGCGATGACCAGAAAATATCGACCAGGAATTAAAACTATGCGAATGCGGTGTCCAGGATGCGAACGCGATGCTTCAGAATCTCTAACTACGCGAACGCGTTCACTATGACGCGAACGCATTAAACAATTTCACAAGGCCCTGATTTCCTTCTACGCGAACGCTTTACCTCCCACGCGAACGTGATGCTTTGCCTTCCAGAACTTCGTGAACACGGCCCTCTCCCACGCGAACATGAAGACCAAATTTCCAAGCCCGCACATTTCCTCTACGCGTTCGCGACATCACCCACGCGAACGCGAATGGCAAATCTTTGCAACACCAACAGCTGAACATCTGCTACTTTTAAAATCCAAAAATGGTCCGATTGACCACTCGAAACCACCCCGAGACCTCAACCAAAAGCACCAACACATCCTAAAACATTATTCAAACATGTTCCAATCTTCAAAACACATCAAACAATGCTAAAACCATTAAATAACATCGGATTCAAGCCTACGTTTCTTCAAAACTTCCGAATTACGCATTTGATCAAAAACCCGACCAAAACACCTCCGAATGACCTGAAATTTTGCATACACATAAAAAATGACCTAACAAAACTACTGCAACTCTCGAAATTCCATTCCGACCTCCGGTTCAAAATCTCACCTATCAACCGGAATTCGCCAAAATACTAACTTCGCCAATTCAAGCCTAATTCTACACCAGACCTCCAAAACCAATTCCGATCTCACTCCTAAGTCACAAATCATCGCCCGAAGCTAACCGAATCACCGGAAATCACATCCAAGCCCTCTAACTAAATAGTCAACTTCCGATTGACTTTTCCAAAACAAGCCTTCCTTAAAGAGACTAAGTGTCTCATTTCCATCTAAAACCAATCCAATTCGACTCGATCACCTCCAATACCGATAATGAAGTATAGAGAAACATAAAATGAGGGAAATGGGGTGATAACTCACGTGACAACGGGACGGGTCATCACATCCTCCCCAACTAAAACAAACGCTCGTCCTCGAGCGGGTCAAGAAACATACCTAGAGCCTCAAACAAGTGAGGATATCTGCTCCGCATCTCTCGCTCGGTCTCCCAAGTAGCCTCCTCCACGGGCCGACCTCTCCACTGCACCTTCACTGAAGCTATATCCTTTGATCTCAACTTCCGAACCTAATGACCCAAAATAGCCACTAGCTCCACAACATATGTCAAATCATCATCCAACTAGACCGTGCTGAAGTCCAATACATGAGACGGGTCCCCAACATACTTCCGAAGCATAGATACATGAAATACCGGATGCACATTCGACAAGCTGTGGCAAAGCAAGCTCATAAGCCACCTCCCCAATCCTCCTAAGTACCTCAAAAGGCCCAATGAACCGCGAACTCAGCTTCCCTTTCTTCCCAAACCGCATAACACCCTTCTTGGGCGAAACTTCAGCAAGAACTTCTCACCTACCATATAGGACACATCCCGAACTTTCCGATCGGCATAACTCTTCTGATGCGACTGTGATGTACGAAGCCTCTCCTAAATCAGCTTCACCTTCTCTAAGGCATCCTGAACCATCTCTGTCCCCAACAACCTAGCCTCCCCAGGCTCGAACCATCCAACTGGAGATCTACATCGCCTCCCATACAAACTCCGCAAGCGGCAAAAAATCATCCCATGAACCCCCAAAGTCAATAACATAGGCTCGTAACATGTCCTCCAATATATGAATAGTGCGCTCGGACTGCCCGTCCGTCTGAGGATGGAATATTGTGCTCAACTCTACCTGTGTACCCTACTCCCGCTGAAATGTCCTCCAAAATTGAGAAGTGAACTGAGTACCACTATCTGAGATAATAGACACTAGAACCCCATGCAATCAGACAATCTCCCGGATAAAGATCCCTGCCAGCCGCTCCGAAGAATAAGTAGTACATACTGGAATGAAGTGCGCGGACTTGGTCAGCCGATCCACAATAACCCAAATCGAATCAAACTTTCTTAAAGTCCGAGGGAGACCACTCATAAAGTCCATAGTAATCCTCTCCCACTTCCACTCGGGAATAATCATCTGCTGAAGTACACCGCCCGGTCTCTGATGCTCGTACTTGACCTGCTGACAGTTGAGACACCGAGCTACAAACCCCACTATATCCTTCTTCATCCTCCTCCACTAGTAGTGCTGTCTAAAATCTTGATACATCTTCGCGGCACATGGATGGATAGAATACCGCGAGCTGTGGGCCTTCTCCAATATCAAATCTCAGAGCCCATTCATATTGGGCATGCAAATCCGGCCCTGCATCCTCAACACGCCGTCACTATCAATAGTCACATCCCTGGCATCATCATGCTGAACCCTGTCCTTAAGGACAAGCAAATGCGGATCATCATATTGGCGCTCTCTGATGCGGTCATACAAGGAAGATCGAGAAACAACGCAAGCCAACACTCGACTAGGCTCTGTAATATCTAATCTCACCATCCGATTGGCCAAAGCCTGAACATCAACTGCAAATGGCCGCTCCCCAACTGGAATGTATGCCAGGCTACCCATACTAACCGCCTTCCGGCTCAAAGCATCGGCCACCACATTGGCCTTCCCCGGGTGATACAAAATGGTAATATCATAGTCCTTGAGTAACTCTAGCCACCTCCGCTGCCTCAAATTAAGATCTTTTTGCTTGAATAGATGCTGAAGACTGCGATGATCGGTGAATACCTCACAGGATACTCCATACAAATAGTGCCTCCAAATCTTCAAAGCATGAACTATAGCAGCCAACTCCAAATCATATACAGGGTAGTTCTTCTTGTGGTGCTTCAACTAACGAGAAGCATATGCAATAACTCTACCCTCCTACATCAACACACATACGATCCCAGCTCTCGAAGCATCACAATACACAGTGTAAGAACCTGAAGCTGATGGTAATACCAACACTGGAGCCGTGGTCAAAGCTGTCTTGAGCTTCTAAAAGCTCTCCTCGCACTCATCCGACCACACAAATGGAGTACCCTTCTGAGTCAACTTGGTCAAGGGCGATGCAATGGAGGAAAATCCCTGAATAAACCGGCGATAATACCCTGCCAACCCAAGGAAACTACGAATATCCGTGGCTGAGGTCGGTCTAGGCCAACTCTGCACCGCTTCTATCTTCTTCGGGTCGACCTGAATACCCTCGCTGGACACCACGTGTCCCAAGAAAGCCACTGATCCAAGCAAAAACTCACACTTGGAGAACTTTGCATAAAGCTTCTCCTCCCTCAATCTTTGTAATACCACTCGCAAATGCTGAGCGTGCTCCTCCTGGCTACGCGGGTACACCAACATATCATCAATAAAAACAATTACGAAAGAATCCAGATATGGCCGAAATACACTGTTCATTAAGTACATGGACGCGGCTGGGGCATTGGTCAGCCGAAAGGACATAACAAGAAACTCATAGTGCCCATATCTAGTCCTGAAAGCCGTTTTCATAATATCTGAATCCTTGATCTTCAGCTGGTGATACCCTGATCGGAGATCAATCTTTGAGAACACCCTTGCCCCCTGAAGCTGGTCAAACAAATCATCGATGCGGGGTAGAGGATACTTGTTCTTCACCGTTACTTTGTTCAATTGCCTGTAGTCAATGCAAATTCTCATTGTGCCATCTTTCTTCTTCACAAATAGGACTAGTGCACCCCACGGTGACACACTCAACCCCTTACCTAGGAGTTCCTGAAGCTGCTCCTTCAACTCTTTCAACTCTGCTGGTGCCATACGATAGGGAAGAATAGAAATGGGCTGAGTGCCCGGCACCAGGTCAATACCAAAGTCAATATCCCTGTCCGGCAGCATGCCCGACGGTCTGCAGGGAACACATCAGGGAACTCTCTCACAACAGGAACAGAATCGAGACTGGGAGTCTCAGCTCCCACATCCCTCACAAAAGCCAAATATGATAGACAACCTTTCCCAACCATCCGCTGGGCCTTTAGGAAAGAAATCACCCTGCTAGGTACATAGTCAGTCATACCACGCCACTCGATCCTTGGAATACCCGGTATAGCCAACGAGACTGTCTTAGAGTGACAGTCTAGAATAGCATGGCATGGAGATAACTAATCCATGCCCAGAATAACATCAAAATCTACCATGCTCAATAGCAACAAATCAACTCGGGTCTGGAGACCCCCAATAGTCAATAAACATGACCGATATACATAGTTTATAACAATAGTATCACCCACCGGGGTAGATATATGAACATGTAAAGCAAGACACCCCCGGGTCGTACCCAAATGATGAGCAAAATAAGAAGATACATAGGAATAGGTGGAACCGGGATCAAATAAAACGGAGGCATCCCTGTGGCGGATAGAAATAATACCTGTGATAACAGCATCCAAGGCAATAGCATCTAACGTGCCCTGAAGAGCATTGAAGCATCCGATCGGCCTCCCCCTCTGGGGCGACCCCTAACTGCCTGTCCCTCACCCCTAGCTAGCGGGGCGGGTGCTGAAGATACTGGGCCAGAAGATGAGGGCTGACCCCTCTGCTGAGATGAACTGGCCGCACGGCGAGGACACTACCTCCGCATATGCCCGAACTCACCACACTCGTAGAAACTCCCGGGTGCTGGGAACTAGGACTGAAGGGAACCCCTCGCGCCAGAGTGGCTAGCTGATGCACTCGGCCTGGATGAACCCTGAACAGATCGGGTATGAGACGAACTCTGTGCTGGAAGTGCACTGAGAGATGGCTGACTCTGCTGAGAGCCCTGATAACCCCGACCAGAAGATCCACCACGATACTCAGGTCTAGCTGACTGTGCGGGCCTGAAAGAACGTCCCCGGCCCTGTTGAAACTGGCCCCTCGAAGGAGCGCCACTATGACTACCAGAACCTCGAGGCCTCTTGGCCTCCCTCTCCTCACAATCCAGGCGGCGAACTAACTCAATATCCCGAGATATATCTACCACCTCCTCGAAAGTAGCACCTATCACTTGCTCTCTAGTCATAAGAATACGAAGAGGGTAGTGGAGACCATCAACAAACCTCCGGATACGCTCACGGTCCGTCGGGACCAACCAAGCTGCATGTTGAGATAACTCAAAAAATCTCATCTCATACTGTGTCACTGACATCTCTCCCTGCTTTAACCCCTCAAACTGTCTGCGCAGCTCCTTCCTACGGGACAGCGGTACATACTTCTCCAGGAAGAGAGTGGAGAATTGCTGCCATGTTAAAGGAGCTGCACCAACCGGCCTACGCTGCTCATATGCCTCCCACCATGTAAAGGCTGCTCCAGTGAACTGAAATGTAGTGAAAGACACACCGCTGGTCTCAAGAATCCCCGCTGTGCGGAGCATCCGCTGACATCTATCAAGAAAACTCTGGGCATCCTCGCCCTCAGCTCCACTAAATGTCGGAGGCTGGAGTCTACCAAACCTCTCGAAGCGACGCTGCTTGTCCTCGCGCATAACTGGAACCCTGTACTCCTGAGCTGGTACCACTGGCTGAGATGGAGGTGCCTTTAGAGTCTGTAACCCCTGTAATCCTTGCTCAAGCGTGCGAGCAACGGGGGTATGATTGCCTCCCCCGGCCTGTGAAGTAGCTGCTGCTGCTGTGGTGGCTGAGACAACCTGAGACAGACCCATACAAACTGTCAGTATCTGGGCCAATGTCTCCTGGAGACCCGATATCACAATGGGCACAGTTGGTGCCTGAACTGGTGCTGCTGGAGCCTTGTCCTGAGCTGGGGCAACTAAAGGATCCACAGGTGCTGCCCCTACTGCTCTGCCTCAACCACGACCACGACCACGGCCGCGTCCACGGCCTCTAGTTGCCTCAGTGGGTGGTACTGGTGGTAGTCCGCCACGTCCGGTAGCTCGTGTTCTCACCATCTGTGAGAAAATAGAATAAAGAGAAGTTTAGTATTCAGACCAACAAGTTCACACGACAAGCATTTCAAGAATGTGGAAATTTTTCCTATAGGTTCTGCAGCCTCCCGAGGATAAGTACAGACGTCTCCGTACCGATCCGCGAGACTCTTCTAAACCGGCTCATGAATTGCGAGACCTAGTAACCTAGGCTCTGATACCAACTTGTCACGACCCCAATCCCGATCATGATGGCGCCCAAAACAATGCTAGGCAAGCCCGACCATTTCAACACTCTCAACCCCAGAACAAAACTCATTACCAAATAATAGAGTTAAGTCATCAGTTAAACATGATTTTAGCCTGTGAAAATAGATAAAAGCAGTGCGGGAAACCATAACAATGCCAAAACAACTCCCAAAAGATCTGGTGTCACGAATCTAGAGCCTCTACATACAACCGGGTAGTAGCCTATACATATAAAAGTCTAAAATGCGGAAACAAAGGGGATAAAGGGACGAATCGGGTCCTGCGGACGCCATGCAGCTACCTCGATAACTCCGGTGTCAAATCTGAGCAACATCAAAACGCTCTACTGAGCCTCCTGGATACCTGTATCTACACACATGGTGCAGGGAGTAAAGTGAGTACTCTGACTCAGTGAGTAATAGAAATAAATAACAACTGAAGATAAGAAAACTCGTAAAAAAAAATACTACACAGTTCTATATCAAATAGTAAATGTAGTAAACAACAGCTAAGTGAGGAAAAACAGGTGAATATCCCTCAAACCAGTACACTACTCACTTACTCCTCTCAAAGTCCGGTAATTCACTTGCACTGCTGCGGCGTGCAGCCCGATCCGTACCGTATACTGTTGCGGCGTGCGGCCCAATCCATATATATATATATATATATACTGCTGTGGCATGCTGCCCGATCCAATAATAGTATGTACTGCTGCGGCGTGCAGCCCGATCTAATAATAGTATGTACTGTTGCGGCGTGCAGCCCGATCCAATAATAATAGTCGACTGCGCTCACTGGGGGTGTGCAGACTCCGGAGGGGCTCCTACAGCCCAAGCGCTATAATATTGCGGCATGCAGTACGATCCATATAATATATATATCATATATCACTGCAGCGTGCAGTCCGATCCATAGAATATACTACTGTGGCGTGCAGTCCGATCCATACATGTATATGTATATACTGCAGTGGCGTGCAGCCCAATCCGGTATATATCAAATACCCTCACTATGGGGTCCTTGACCCCTCTCAGTCAATACAGACTTGGCCACTCGGGCTCACTCAGCTAAGACAGGGTTTCCAACCCCAGGTATTTCTCATTTAGATTGCCAATTTCTAAAGCCGACTTATATTATGTTTATCAGTTAAGAACATGACTGAGAGTATGATTTCAACAAGTAAAGTGAGGTCAACTAGCACAAATACCCCCTAAGGGTTCTACAGATCGGCACAAGGCCCCAAACATGGCAACTAGCCCAAAATATACTGATACTAATTAAGTCTCAGTCAAAAATACAGTAGAGTCATCAATCGGGATGGACTGAGTCTGAATCCCCAGCAGTAACAAACCCCACGCTCATCATACAGCGCGTGTCGCATCTCAACATAGCACCACGTAGTGCAAATCCGGGGTTTCGAACCCTCAGAACATCATTTATAACCATTACTCACCTCAAACCGGCCGAAATCCTAGCTCGCTTTGCGCTTTCCTCGCAAATCAACCTCCTCGTGCAAAGAATCTAGTCAAAACCAGAAGGAATACATCACAATAGGCTAAGGGAACATAACCCAATCGAAAAGACTCGAAAATTATCAAAAATCACGAAGTTGGCAAAACCCGAGCCCCAGGCCCACTTCTCGAAAAATTACAAAATTCATATCACCGGATTCCTCGTCTCTCCACGAGTTCATACATATCAAGTTTACCAAAATCGGAGCTCAAATTCCCCCTCAAATCCTAAATTTTCATTTCAAAAGTCAAGCCCTAGTTCTTCAATTTTTACCCAAATTTCCATGAATTTACAGGTTGATTCTTTAATAAAATGATGTTTCTAGGCCATAGGACTCACCTCCAATCAATTCCCGTTGAAACCCTCTTAAATTGCTACCAAAAAGCTCCCAAGGTGCTCAACAATGGTGGAAAAATGACCTAGCTTCGCAGATGATATGATTTAAAAACCCTTCTGCCCGGGTGCCATTTACCCTATGCGAACGCGGTCAACACCCCCGCGTTCGCGATGACCAGAAAATATTGACCAGGAATTAAACCTATGCAAATGCGATGCCCAGTCCGCGAACGCGATGCTTCAGAAACTCTAACTATGTGAACGCGTGCACTATGATGCAAACGCATTGAACAATTTCACAAGGCCCTGATTTCCTTCTACGCAAACGCGTTACCTCCCACGCGAACGCGATGCTTTGCCTTCTAGAACTTTACGAACGCGGCCCTCTCCCACGCGAATGCGAAGAACCAAATTTTCAATCCCTCACATTTCCTCTACACGTTCGGGACATCACCCACGCGAACGTGAAGGGCAAATCTCTGCAACACCAACAACTGAACATCTGCTACTTTTAAAGTCCAAAAATGGTCCGATTGACCACCCGAAACCACCCCAAGGCCCCCGGGACCTCAATAAAAATCACCAACACATCCTAAAACATTATTCAAACATGTTCCAATCTTCAAAACACATCAAACAATGCTAAAACAATTAAATCACATCGGATTCAAGCCTAAGTTTCTTCAAAACTTCCGAATTACGCATTTGATCAAAAATCCGACCAAAAAACCTCCGAATGACCTGAAATTTTGCACACACATCCAAAATCACCTAACAGAACTACTGCAACTCTCAGAATTCCATTCCGACCTCCGGTTCAAAATCTCACCTATCAACCGGAATTTGCCAAAATACTAACTTCGCCAATTCAAACCTAATTCTACACCGGACCTCCAAAACCAATTCCGATCGCACTCCTAAGTCGCAAATCATTCCCCGAAGCTAAAATCACCGGAAATCACATCCGAGCCCTATAACTAAATAGTCAACTTCCGGTTGACTTTTCCAAAATAAGCCTTCCTTAAAGAGACTAAGTGTCTCATTTCCATCTTTTTCCAATTCAACTCGATCACCTCCAATACCGATAATGAAGTATAGAAAAACATAAAATGAGGGAAACGGGGCGGTAACTCACGTGGCGACGGGCTGGGTCGTCACATACCCCCTGACCTATACCCGGATTTCCAACTACACACTTTTTCTTTAGAGAAATCCTATTACCCCCTAAACTTATTTTAAATAGAATTATTTACACCCTTAACACTGACGTGACAGAGTGTGTGTATTTCACTCTCCCAAAGGAGAGTGAGAAGAAGGAAAAAATAATTTTCAGATTATTTTTTTGTTCTTTTTTACCAATTTTCTTACTTTTTTTTCCTCTTCCTTTTCGTTTTTCTTTGTCTTTTTTCTTTTACTTTTTTTTATCGTTTCTTCTCTAATTCCGGCGGATATTCATTCACCGGCGACTTTGTCTAACCGTTTTTCTTCTATTTTTTCTTTTTACATACAAATTAAACTCTCAAAAAGATCTATTCGTAAGCAAAGCAAAATACACTCAGATTTGGGGAATCATCGAAAAAGCTTCCCCTGGAAAAAGTTTTCTCAGCTTATATTCGTTTTTATGTCTTTTGTTCTCCTCCCACACATAAAGTACACTTTATATATATATGTATATATATATATATATATATATATATATATAAACAAAACACACTTAGATCGGGATAAAAATCTATCGCCGAAAAAAAAAATTCGCCGAAAAAAATGGTGTTCGTGAAATGCGAAGACCACCATTTTATACCGCCAGTGACCAAAACAAAAGGAAAGAAAATGAAATAACCAAAAAAAATGAGAATAATAAGAAATAAGAAAAAAGGATACGAGAAAAAAAGAAAGAATAAAAAAAATACTAAAATACATGTGCGGCGCATGTAGCTCATTACTTACCATGAGTTTGGTTGTCAGCTTTAGGGGTGCAAATAATTATATTTAAAATAAGTTTAGGGGGTAATAGTATTCTCCCAAAGAGAATATGTGTAGTTGAAAATTCGGGTATAGATCAGGGGGGTACTTATGCATTTTCCCAAATTATAGTTAATGATAATTACTAACATTCAAAAGACCTGTTACTAACAGTTGTTTCATGCATATTTATGTTATTAGTAATGTGTGCATTATGTACTGAATGAGTTAACTTACATGCAATTATTTTTCCAAAAGGCTATTTTTTTTTAGATCTTGCATTAGCTGGAACAATTTTATTTGGAAAACTCTGCATATGATATCAACCCGGTCCTCGCTCTCTTGTCCAATTAAACGGAGCATTCCATTTATTTCTGGCCACTTTGGGTTGCAAATGAAAGTAAGGAACATATCTGGATATTCCGCCCATCTACAAATTGCCATTGCATCTTGATAATTTTGTACCCTATATCGAGGTCCCCCAGTGTGTGAAGAAGGCAAGATAATGGTTTTCTCAATCATTGAACAATCAGAATCACCTCGGACAATAGCATCCATCAATCCAGAAAATAGATCAGCCCTGAGGTTTTTTTATTGTTCCGGATATAACGCAATCTTTCTTCTTCAATTGCCATGTAACCATCCACAGCGTATTGCTGCAATAATCTACCAGCTTGTAGAAGAGCGTGCGCTTCGTTAAGTCTTTGTTGTATCCTGAAACAGTAGAACTGTCTCATAGTCAATTTTTCTCTCGCAAAAGTTTTGTTGATTACATCTGTCAAAAGAATTCTAAGCTTATATCCATCTTCACCATATGGGTGTATTAATGGGTAAGTCATAGACATAAAACTTGGGTGTAAATCTGTGATTCTTTGAAATCCGTTTTTCCGATGTTCTACTATAACATCTCGCTGGAAATTTTCATCAGTAAGATCACCAATTATTAGTCCTGCAACTTCAGAAGCTGTGGGTATATTGTATTGTCGGTCGTCTCTAGTCCTATCGGATAGTAGTCGTAGATGGAAAACAGATTCTGGATGTTGTTTATATCTATCCCTTGCCATTCGAAATGTTTTTGCCAAAATATTATGCTCATCCAGCATTTCAGATAAGCCCTGAACAATTTTAGGATCAACTTCTTCAGGGAGCAGACTATTCATTCTGTTATGTATCTCATTTTCAGTATCATATATATAGAGTTGGGAAACTGTGGTTTTTTTTTTACTTTCCGGCAACAGAGAGCCAATGTGATGATAATTTTTACCACTCATCCTTAAAATATATGGGCCCTTTGAACGATTGATGCTTCTATCAACTCGGCCTCCCATAGATGTAAATGCGAACATAGAGTTATAAACTCTGATATTTTTTCTAAAACTGATACCAAGTTGTCCCGATTCTGTGCTCAAAAGATATTTGAGATAGGGCGGGGGTTGGCTCATTAACGGTAGTCTTACACGTCCTTCCATATAATAAAATGAGAATTTTGGCCATCTTGTCTGTTTTGTTCTTTTTGTCCGTTCGTCATGCCATAAAATGGCCCCACAATATTGGCAGGTGTTTGTACGAGGGCCAAAATTCCATATTTTTGTATTATGACCTGCCAAATAGAAATTTAATATTAATATGAAGTGGCTTTCAAGTCTAATGTTATTGACATGTGTTGCAGGTATATTAGGAGTTTGCGAGCTGTGTTTGTAGTCATTTAAGATTTGTATATCAGTAGAAAGTGCAGAGAACCTCTAATGTTAAAGACCTTCATGTTATTGAGTATTGGATTGAAATAGGTCCGAAATGAGTGAAATGGATATGACGATTTATATAGCCACACCAGCAAGTGTTTTCATGTTCCAAGGATAATTTTTTTAATTGCGAGGAACACTGGACATTCAAACTGATGTCCGCTCTTGCTATCTTTGAACATGTTATGCACAGATAATAATGTGCCTTTTACCCTTTAACTCTTGCTATTGTTATGTTTGAAAAATTTGTAAAAAACAAAAAATATGTACCTATATTGTACCTAATAATATGTACCTGTATGTTGAAGAATGTTTTGTATAGTTCTACTGCTTTGAGAACACATAATAAGTGATCCTTCATTTGCTTCGTCATTGGGTGTAAGATGTCGCAGGATACATAGGTCTCATGCAATGTAGTTACAAATATTCTTTAGTATATGAAGTAAGAAGCGAACTGCAAGAGATGTCGCTTTGGAAAAGCAAATATGCGTATAATATTTACATGTACAACAATACTACAATTTTAGATTCATGATGAAAGGATCTGGATGGTATTACATTATGTACAAACCAAATAAGAGACAGATTAGTTCACAGGTTCTACTGGATTGAAGCATCATAAGGTCCTCCTAATCTTATGAACACCACTATTCTAGTTTTCTATATTCAAACATCATTTTAAGAGTATAAACAACCACTTTGTCATCATCATTAAGAGAGATAGCTTGACGAGTAAATACATACCATTTTGTTGAGTGAACACATGTCTCCTTATGCAGTGTCGTAACTTCATCAATTTTTATAATTGTTTCACAAATTGTAGTAGCAGGAGTATTTTCTTTTGTGGCTGATTGGTGTATTTCTTTTGAATTAATATGACCTTCCGCTTCAATCTGGCAAAATGACATTTGCATTTTTTGATACCAACCAATTCATCATTCTTGTGGTTACATTGCACTGTTGTTGCATATCTCTTCAGTTTAATTTTACGCATCCTCTTTTGCCTAGCTAAAACTGGTAGAAGCTGCAGCAGCAGCATAATTTCCAGCTGAACATTCGTTGACACATTAAATTGTTTAACAATAACAGATAGCAGTTCCATTAAACCAGTTATAAAGTACTGAAAAAATTGAATATATTAAAATTTGAAATGTTTGGTGAAGTCAGATATTAAAAACAAATAGGTTGCAAAGATGGTTATGTGAAATGCAAATCAAACTGTTCACTGCAAAAAAATACAATGGAATATTGAGCATACGGACTGTGTATCATGTAATCTTGAACAATTTGTAACTGCTATTATTAACAGGCCGTATGATATTAACACCTAAATGTATTTCAAATAGAACAAAAATGAAAATAATGAAGCCAACATAAAGTAAAACACACTAAGCGTATGATGTTAACAAAAGTGAAGTGTTAGTAATGCTGCTATTCGATTCTTCTTTATGTTTTCTGAAATACTAATTCAACTTTTCCTTATTTGTTGTAGTCCCTCTTCAATTTTTAGTAGGAAAAAATGAATTGATGTTTGAATGGTTAGCGAATTAGGAAGAGATGGCTATCATGAGTTTGAACCAAAGTAGAAGGAGGATATCGAGTTCGTCTCGTAAAGAAAATGTGAAGAATATAATAGGAGACAACCACTAGGGAATCGGTGGAAAGATAAAATTAAGTCTGAAGTATATAAAATAAGATATAGCCGTTATTAATTTGGTGCAAGAAAGTAACTGCCAGGGAGAAGTTGTGTGCTGTTCCTTTGAATCGCTATCTACCCTTGTATACAATATTAGGGTGCTTCATAAATATTGAATTAATATTAAATTTAATACTGTAATTAATTGGAACATAAAGGTTAAGTATTATCTTGTGAATACAAGTAAGAAGCAACATTCGTGAGTTAAAGAAAAGGAGGTGGTGTTAGAACTTCTGTTTGATAAGAGCGTGTTAGAATTTATTTCATATGTGAATGAATGGCAGAGAACAATGGCAAATGGAAATGTAACTTAAGTTTCTGCATCCTGCTGGAGAAAGGAATTTCAACTTGTATTGTTATCTTTTTTCCATTTCTTTCTCTTTTGTCCTTTCTCAATTGGTGAAACAGTGGAAAGATGGTAATCATAGAAACGACAAAAGATATTTAGTGTAAGGCCCCATAAAAATTTTGTGCTTAAAACCTAGTAGCTCATAGTGTCAAGGTCCGAATATTGTGTTAGGAATGTGTAGAACTTGCTCGCCGCGGTTCGGACCCTCGGTGGCGATCTAAGCTTTAAAAATTAAAAGAATAAATTTTTCCAGAAAATTGTCATTTCTGCGATCAAGAATGCGATCGCAGAATCGAAAAGCGGACCGCATTCCTACCCCAGAGTGAAGCAGAAAATTGGTCTAAGATGATGTCAAAAATGCAGCCCATTCTGTGATCGCAGAATCGAAATGCGGACCGTATTCCTACCGCAGAGTGTAACAGAAGATTTGTCAAAAATTGAAGTTAAAAATGCGGTCAATTCTGCGGCGCATTATGCGACCGCAGAACATGAATGCGGACCGCATTCTGGTCGCAGATCGTGTCAGAACATTTGGTTTTTGAGGAGCAATTCTGCGGTCCATTCTGTGGACCGCATGTTTACTCTGCGATCGCAGATGCGACAGCATATTTCACCCCGAGCTTCTATTTTCTAATTTTAAAACCCGACCCCCTTTCTAATATAACGCCCTAACCCCTCATTTTTACACATTCTCTGAACAAAATAAGAGAGAGGGTGGAGAGATTCTTGAGGGAAAAGTTCATATTCTTCAAAAATCGTTTCTCGAATTGCTTGGTCCGAAAAATTCTAAAGCTAGTGTCTTCATCTC
>MU768312.1:10827-61681 GCA_026770625.1 Nicotiana glauca
TGGAGGGAGGAGGAGGGGGGAGAGGGGAGAGGCATTGAATTGCATTATTTTGCTACTTAGCTAATTTACTTATTTAATTAGTTATTTAAAGCATTAAAGAAAGTGATTCTCTTTATAACACAAACATTTTTACGCTCACCTCTTATTTTTATTACTTATAATGAAATAAAATTCACATGATAATATATAATAACATTTATGTTATGTTGCAAATTGCCCTTCAATGGAATTAGATATTAAACACTAAATTTAGCAACATCAAAATTCTTTACATGAGTACAAAATAAAACTATTTGCACTTTCAAAATGATAAAAGCATGTATTACAACTCTTTCATCTCATGCTCGAATTTTAACCCATTCCATGGTTCATGTTGCATATTTATTCACCTAAATTGAATATTAATCTTTAGAATAATCTTCTATATATTCAGTTATTTCTATAAATTTATTTATTAATATTATAAACTTATTAATATATGATAAAAATTTAAACCCATCATTTTACTATGCTAATGTATATTAAGAATCCAAATACCTAAAATATATCATGTTATAAAAGACATTAGAAGGAAAATAGGTCAAAAATAGTTGAAAGAAACTAAAGCAAATGTTTCAAACTCAATTTTAAAATTGAGTCCTACGTTTTACATATAACATGTAAAAAAAATACTTAGACAAATTTGCCGGAAAAATAAATTGGCTAATATAATTTATGTTTTCAAGAGAAAATTTAATTAACGGAAAATAAAATTCTAACTATTGTTATTTAATTTTTATTAGTAATTTGATGTTCCTTTTAATTTTGCCTAATATAGTGAATATTTTATTTTTGTGTTATATGTAGCTTATGTGCGCCTTTTTTTTAGTAGCTTCAAAAGTAGGGCTAATTTGATCGAAAAAGGGGGGATTTTTATCTACATTCGCTTACTGGGTCATATTTAACTTATACCCGCCTTGCAAAATAATTTGCTAGCGTACCCACTTTTCGCTTAAACTTCACGCATACGGGCCTGAAGTAGCAAAGGCAATTACGCAAACTTTAGCATTCTTGTAGAAGGGTCTGAAGTTGTTTGTAATTGCTAAATCTAAGCATTCTACAAGCTGAAGTTTTGTTCTCTATTTGCTGAACTTCAGCATGTTTTAGCTGAAATTTTCCGCGTAAACTTAGTGTTGACTGAAATTTTTATTTGTACTGAAATTTTGTTCTCTATTTACTGAACCTCAGCATGTTTTAACTAACTTTTTGTTCTATGTTTGATGAACTTCATCATGTTTTAGCTTAAGCTTTATTATGTTTGTGATGAACTTTAGGGCTGAAGTTTGTTTTGTAAGGAAAATGGAATTTCTCATCTTTCTAATCATACCGTTCATAAAAATCCTTCTGATCTTCCTAATTGGATACAAAGCATATTATCTAAGTTCAACAACACTTTGCTGACAAACTAATTAAACACCTCATTAACAGAAATCACTGGAGGAACAGGACATCCTAATCGGCATTGGAAGAAACACAAGATAGAACATTTTGTAAATAAAAATTTAAAATCAAGAGTGCCATAATAATTCAGCTTTCAAAGCTTTGTGTAAGACTTGCATCAATAAAGCCGCAATCAGCTTGCTTTTTGATATTCCATTCTTGGATCAATCTGAATTCATGCAAAAATAATAAATACAGATAATGAATTATAAATAAATGAAGAAAAGTTCTAGAATGTTGTTTCAACAAAAATGACTATTACTATGAGCAAATCAGTAGTAAAATATGCTACAAATTACAAAAAAATGAAGAGTAGAATAAGAGTAGAAAAGAAAGGAGGAAAAAAGGAGCGCATAGGTAACAGGAAGAACGAGGCGCCTAAAGTTGTAAAACTTAGAGTATAGGTTAAATAATTTTAAAAATATGGGTATAGGTTAAATGGGGGCGACCAAATAGGATGCCCCGTGCAATTTTTACGAAAAAAAGTTACTATAAATTTTTAATCTCTAACTTTTGAATGATAAAAAATATTATAGTTTACTACAACTTTAATATTAATGGGCTTTGAATAAAAAAAAATCTATATTAAATAAAATTGTAATTGCTCATAGAATCCTAAATTATAGGATTCTCTAAAAATTTAATAATTAGAACTTTAGTTGATTTTAATGTCCCATCTGTTAGGAAAATAATTAAATAACCATTCCTCCATATTAGAAAAATATTTAAATACTATTTTACCCAATATGAACTCTATTTTTAAAGGCTAAAAAAAGGTGAATGACATTTCACTAAGGGTCTGCGTACTTTTAATATAGTATAGATATAGATAGATAGATATATATACTCTATCGGATATATATACTTTTGGCCGTGGGCTAAAAATAATTTTTGCCCAAAATTTTGGAATATGGGCTAACATTTTGGGCTAGTTTAACTTCCTTGAGCTAAGTCTCTAAGATGGCTTCAGGGTTATCAATAATGGACTTTGTGGGCTTTGCTATTTGGGGTATGTGCTAGGGGCATTTGCATCTATACCAGCCTTTTGGGTTACAATTTAACTTGTGTCGCTTTGCAAAAAAAATTTCAAACGTACCCACTTTTTTGCGTAACTTCAGCATACGGAGCTGAAGTAGCAAAGGAGTCACGCAAAACTTTGGCATTCTAATAGACGGGCCTGAGGTAGCAAAAACTGCTGAACCAAGTGTGCTGAAGTTTTTGTTTCTAATTGCTGAACTTAAGCATAGTAGCTGAAGTTTTATTCTCTATTTGCTGAAGTTTTTTGTATGTAATTGCTGAACTTAAGCACAATAACTGAAGTTTTGTTCTCTATTTACTGAAGTTTTTGTTTGTAATTGCTAAACTTAAGCATAGTAGCTAAAGTTTTGTTCTCTATTTGCTGAAGTTTTTGTTTGTAATTTTCGAACTTAAGCATAGTAGCTGAAGTTTTATTCTCTATTTGATGAAGTTTTTATTTGTAATTGCTGAACTTAAGCATAGTAGCTGAAGTTTTATTCTCTATTTGCTGAAGTTTTTATTTGTAATTGCTGAACTTAAGTATAGTAGCTGAAGTTCATACCGAACTAGGCCAATAATCATTTCTGGGTCCATGATAACCCCTTTTTCCCATACTACTCAATGTGACGACCCGACTGGTTATCTTATAAATTAATGCATCGATCTCCTATTAACTGCTTCCCCCATATTTATTTCTGCTATTTTAATTTGCCGTGATGGTCAGTTTTAAGTTTTAGAGAGTTTTGGGACACTTAGTCCCTAAATGAGATCTTAAGTGTTGGAAAGTTGACCGTAGTCGGAACAATGTAAAGATGGCCTTGGAATGGAAATTTGATAGTTTCGTTAGCTCTGTTGGGTGATTTCGAGCTTAGGGGCATATTCAGATTGTGTTTTGGAGGTTCGTAGCTAATTTAGGCTTGAAATGCCGAAAGGTCGAATTTTAAAGTTTCCGGTTCGATAGTGAGATTTTCATCCGAGGGCCGGAATGGAATTTTGAGAGTTGCAGTAGTTGTTTGTGCCATTTGGGATGTGTGTACAAAATTTCAGATTATTCAGATGAGGTTTGATAGACTTTTTGATTGAAAGCGTAAATTGAGAGTTTTTGGAATCCTTAGGCTTGAATCCGATGTGAAATTGGTGTTTTGATATTGTTTTGAGTGTTCCGAAGATTGGAACAAGTTTGAATGATATTTTAGTATGTGATGGAATATTTGGTTGAGGTCCTGGGGGCCTCGGGTGTGTTTCGGATGCTTAACGGGATATTTTGGAACTTAGAGAAATTACAGAAGCCCAGTTCTGGTTTCCTTCTTCGCATTCGCGAGTGGGGTCTCACGTTTTTGAAAAGGAGTTGGGGCTGGGGGAGGTTAATCTTCGTGTTCGCGAAAGGTTATGATATGGAGATGAAGGTTTGGCCTTCGCATTCACGAGGGAGGTCCCACGTTCGCGAAGATCTGGGGTCTTTGAGCTATGCGTTCTCGAGAAGGGAGCCGCATTCGTGATGGATTGGGAAGCTGAGCCTTCGTGTTCGCAAAGAAGGGGACGCATTAACAAAGCAGGAAAAGTGTTCAACGTTAATTTGTGCTTCACGAACGCGAGGCTTTGACCGTGTTCACCAAGAAGGATTTAAATGCCTAGGCAGAATGAATTAAAAGGCCTATTCCGCTATTTTTAGCCTGAGTTCCTCCATTTTAGGCGATTTTGAAGCTTTATGAAGATGATTGAAGAGGGATTCAAGTGGAATCACCTGGAAGTAACATTTTTGACTTCATAACTCGTTTATATGTGATTTAAGACCTAATCAGTGTTCTTATTATGCATAGACTTGTGAGCGTATCAAGATTCCGAAAATATAAATCTTGCCCGATTTCGAGACGTGGTCTTGAGGGGCATTTTGGTCATTTTACCTAATTTAGCTTATTAGCTTAGAATTATTTTGTAGAATCATTTATTTGAAGTGTTATTTACATTATGAAATTGAATTGAATAGATTTGGACCATCTGGAGTCGAGTACTCGTGGCAAGAGCGTGGTTTCGGGTTGATTTGAGCTGGTTCGAGGTAAGTGGCTTGCCTAACCTTGTGCGGGTGACTTTCCCCTTAGGATTTGGTATATTTGATAATTGAAATTCCTTGTATGTGAGGTGACGAGTGCGTACTCGTACTAATTATTTGAAATCTAGTTTTCATTAAGTAATTACTAGTATGTTTTTCTTCTTGTTTTATTACTTGCACTATTAAGCCTATTGTTAGCTAAGGAAAGCATGTCTAAGTGATTCAATTGCCTTATTTGTTCAACTGCTTTATCTTAATTCTGTGGAGCATGCTAGGCTAGATTATTTGTTTGCCTTAATATGAAGTTTGACATTTATGAGTATTTCTCCTGTTGCTGCTGTGTATTTACATTGGGACTACGGATGTGGAATTCCGGTAGCTCCCCCTTGTCTGTTTACATCTGGGACTACGGATGTGGGATTCCGGTAGATCCCCATGCACAGTTATATGGAACTACGGGATTTCACCCAGTAGATTCCCCTAGTACTAGGTATTATATTTGGGACTACGGAACGAGATTCCAATAGATCCCCGGGTACCATGATTTGGACTATGGGACTGTATCCCAAGAGACCTATTGACTATGTATATTCGGGACTACAGGATGGTATCCTAGGAGATTCCCGATTGTTATTAATTGGTGCTGAGTTGTATACTCCTTCTGTGCTTACCTTGCCTTTGTGTAGTTGTTGCTGTCCTTTATATCCTGTGTTACTTTTACTGCTATACTTATTTATACTGCTTTGTCCTATGTTGTCGAACTGTATCTTTTATTTAACCTCAGTTGGGCCCTGACCTTCCTCGTCACTATATAATTGAGGTTAGGATTGGCACTTACTGAGTACCACTGTGGTGTATTCATGCCCTTTCTGCGCATATTTTTCATGTGCAGATCCAGGTACCGCGACTCAGTCTTATCACCTTTGAGGCGAGGCGACTGCTCTAGAGACATTCTGGAGTTAGATCTATGTAGTAACCTTAGCTTGTGATTCGTGGGTTTCCGAATCTTGGAAATATGTATTGGTTTTGAGAGTTAAATATTGTGTATGCCGGCCGACACATTTAAATGTTGTGTATTACTTTATTTCTGTTTTAAATTGTTTTATTTTTGCAAATTTGGTTTTTCTTTTGCAATTTAGGCTTAACTAGTCGTAGAGACTAGGTGCCGTCACGATGGTTCATGGAGGGCGAACCGGGGTCTTCATAAATTCTCAAATTAACTATATCACCATAATCTTCATACTTGGTCTCATTCCCCAATCAATCAAGTGACTACATGCCACACTTATACCATCTTCCCGTGGGACACACTCCCACGACCATCCACAATAGCTAACAAGTCTGCATATCCATACCACCTGCTGCACTAATGCTGAAAAGCGATTAAGAATCCATAAACAGGATGCAAATTCTCTTTCACAAAACATCGATCCCAGGTGATGTTGAAGACAATGCCAACTTACTCTAATCATTCAACCCTATTCATGCTCATTCAAGATCATGATATCCTTGTCAACACCAAACCGAAATCTTGATCCTCACTTTCAAATTTCATACCGCTTACTGCACCTAACAAGCCAGCATGCAATAGTACAAGAATTTCGTCACAACTCCTGATCCACTAATATGGTAAACACTTCCTCATATGGAAGATTTTTACTTAACTCGTTCCAAGATAACTATAGAAACAAACGAGTGAATTCTCATAACCGTCGAAGATGCAATTCTTCAAGTAGTGGCCTAAACCACCATATCCCTTTCCAGGATCTGCCTACACATAGCAGGCCATAACACTAGAATACTTTCGAATAAATTCTATTATGACGATCGAGAAGCCTCACACTACCATCACAAATCACTTGCATAACTTAATCACGCTGAAAGAACTGATCACTACCACCAGTATGCCAACTCAACCATGGCTAACAAATCCAAACTCTTCCAATTTATCCTTAATTGCCTTAGAATAATAATAATTTCATTCAACATATAATCCAATCAACCCAAGTGGCCTTGAATCACAAAACCATTGTGTCCGGGGAAAATCAAGAGACCAACTTTCCCTCGACATAATGCTTCGAAGAATAAATCCTGAAGGCACGGGATCTCGGTTCGGTCGCTTCCCTCGAAGACCTACCAACGCCTTGTCCATATCGGGCTCCATCCAAGACCCTAATGGGTGAAGATACCCCCCTTGAGAGATGTTTCCGGGGTACACGAGACTTGTCTAAAATAGCTCGATGCCAGTTCTCCTACGAAATAAGAAAGACTGGATGTCACATCACATTCTTTGCTGTATTATGTAGTCCGTACTAAGTTTGGACGCCCCTTTTCTATAAAAAAAAAGGTCACCAACACCTTGTAGATCATCTTCAATTTGTCTTACTGAACAGAGCAATAATCTCTCTCGCTCTCTTTCTTCTAAGATATTTGTTTTCACCGACCTCGAGGTCACCTTAGCATACCATTGATTCTCTTAATTTGTTCTTTATTATTTGGCTCAAGATTGGTAGTATAAAGCTCTATTTATCTATATTTATGCTTGTTATCCCCTTCTCGACTACCCTCGATAAAGCCCGAGATAAGCTCGAGGCTTGTCTCCGAGGTATCCACTGGCCCGCTTAGTCTTCATGTTATCTTTGAAATGTTGCAGGCACAGCAACTAGCCATCGCTCAGCTATAAAGCCCTCCAAGAACCCCCAGCACAGTGGCACTAGATACGGCTCCCCCCGAATGAGTACTCAAAAGATCAAGCAACAAAGGGTCAGTGGATGACCCCGCCATTGTAAATATGCTCGATGACCTCACCAAAAGGATCAAATCAGGAGAAAAAATGATCACGGCCAACGACAAAAGGGTTGAGACCTATAACTCTAGGGTCAATCAGATCACGGGCGCTCCTCCAATCCTTGAGGGTTTAGATAAAAAGAAATTCATTCAAAGGCCATTGCCCGAAGAAGCAGCCCTGAAACCTATCCCGAAGAAGTTCAGAATGCCAGAACTCCCTAAGTGCAATGGCACCTCCGACCCCAGTGAACACGTCACTGCGTATATCTGTGTAGTAAAAGGTAATGACATAAAAAGTGACGAGATTGAGTCCGTACTGCTAAAAAAATTTGGATAAACACTGTCAAAATGAGCCATGATGTGGTACCATAACCTGGCTCCCAACTCCATAGATTCGTTCGCCATATTAGCAGACTCTTTTGTAAAAGCTCACGCTGGAGCCATTAAAGTAGCGACAAGGAAGTCTGACATTTTCAAAATCAAGCAGAGTGAGAACGAAATGCTATGGGAATTTGTCTCCCGATTCCAGATGGAGCGAATGGAGCTATTGCTAGTCTCCGACGAATGGGCGGTGTAGGCCTTCACCCAGGGCCTGAACGAACAGAGCTTCATGGCTTCAAAATAACTTAAACAAAATCTGATCAAATACCCGACCGTGACCTGGTCAGACGTCCACAACCGGTACCAATCAAAGATAAGGGCAGAGGATGACCATCTGGGGCCCCCCTCGGGCTCAGTATACCCAAATAGACTTTTGGCAAAGGAGGCAAAGCCGAGCAAAGAAAGGTATCAATCATGCCTCGAAGACAGTAGAAATACCCCGATGCGCAACCTACCCCACAATGATCGGAGGATGGATTGAGGACAGGATCCTTGAGGAATCATCAACAGGACCAGGTTCGACCAAAACATGGCACCAATCAACGCACCCCACTTGTCGGAATACAACTTCAGCGTCGACGTATCAGACATTGTGTTCGCCATCAGCAAAATTCAGGATGCAAAATGGCCTAGACTAGTGCAGTCGGACCCATCGCATAGAAATTACAGTTTGACATGTGTGTTCCACAACACACACGGCCACTAGACCGAGGATTGCCATCAACTACGAGAAGAAGTGTACCAGCTACTCAGGAAAGGGCACCTCCGGGAATTCCTCAGCGATCGGGACAGGGAGGCGATCAAGAAGAACAAAGTAAATGAACAACAACACGTCATCCACATGATTATGGGAGGCTCTGACACCCCGCATGAACCCATGATAAGGAAAACAAAAATATCCATCACCAGGGAGAAACGGGCTCGAGGATATATCCCCGAAGACGCCCCCACCTTCAGTGAAGAAGACATAGATGCCCTATCTCAACCCCACAACGACACCCCGGTAATTTCTTTTTCTTATATATTCTTTTCAGATAAAATGTGTGCTCGTGGATTCAGGTAGCTCGGCCAATATTACCAGGTCAAGGGTCCTAGAACAGCTTGGGTGAACTGAATGGATCGTGCCTGCCACTCGATTCCTCAACGGGTTCAACATGGTGAGTGAAACGACAAAAGGAGAAATCATCATACCCCTCACCGTGGCCGGCACAACCCAAAACACCAAATTCCATGTCATCAAGGAGGACATGAGGTACAATGCCTTGTTCGTATGACTGTGGATACATTACATGAGAGCAATATCATCCACCCTCCACTAGGTGATAAGATTCTTGGCAAAAGACGGAATTAAAACCATCTACAGAGAGCAACACGCGGCAAGGGAAATGTTCGCAATACACGACGCACTCTCGGCCCCCGCACCATCGCCTCCGAATAAGCCCACAGGCGAATCGGGTCTCAACACTAGTCAGGTTTGATAAGATGTAAACAAGAAATTTGCATCGCATATCCGACCTCGGGCGATCGAAAAAAGCCATCTCCGGGGCATCGCCTACGTATCCCGTCCCAAGGTATTGCCATTTCTTTTATTTTATTTTTAAGATAGAAATTAACCCTCATGCAGACACTCGACCGAAGATGTCGAGACACTAGCATTGTCCGAAGACCTCGAGACCTCCCTAAAAAAGGCGTGCCCGTTCCACTCTTTTCCTTAGACCAAGTTTTTTTATCCCAAAAAGAAGAAGGGTTTTTACCAGCAAGCTTTTTAAAGAAGCAACGCCCGCGAAGCTACCAGGAGAGAAACTCCACAGAGTCGCTCGGAGCCATCCTTACGGCCAACTTTCAAAGTAGCTAGGGGCATTCCCCCCGAAGTCCAGACTCATGGGAGCGCCGAACAAAGTTCCCTATGGGGAAGTGATGAACCAGGCCAAAAATGGTCAATATAGTCAAACCTCGCTAAGGCGAGAGCATGTATTATTATATCAGGCAATGGAAAGTACCCCTTTCTTCTAAAAAAAAGAGAAGAAAAAGGCCCCTAGTTAAGAATAAAGTAGCATGAAAATCAGCAAAGCAACCCGACTTGGCCTGAGAAACGGTCGAGCCAGCATGATATCACATATATCGCATCAATGGATCAAAATATATCTCCGACACTTTGCTCTCCAAAAAGAAACAAATCGCAGCACATTCCTGATAGAGGCCACTCCATCAAATATGTCCTGAAACACTCGGAGACTTGAAACAATTCAGCATCCGCCCTACCTCGGGGTTGGAACTCCAGGCTCACAAAGCCCTCGTCATGCAACCCCAGTTTCTCCAAAGCTATATTCAAGCTTGAGCGGAACTCGGAGACTCACAAAATCATCACCAATCACCATGTACTGACAAATCCAAAATTGTAAGACCTTAGCTAGCAGCCTCGGCATAACTAGATCTATTCTCCACACACTGTAAGACCTCAACAGGCATGGGAAACTGTAAGACCTCAAATGGCATGAAAAATCCTGCAGTTTAGGCTATATGTCGCACTTGTAAGAATCCCTAAAGGTCATATCCTCGGTGTAGACACCTAAAACTGATTCTCGGGATCAAGAATGGCTCCGGCCAAATGCACATGACTCAAGTCAAAACCACTACTTCAGCCCAAAAAAGTGACTCGGGACACCTGACTTTTGCTAAAAAATCCTCTGAATCTACTTCGGAAAGAACCGATTAAAAATTAGCTTCCCTCAACAGGCAAAAAATAAGTCCTGACCACGTCAGCTCCAAAATCGCAAAACGTCAATCTACTCGACCTATGAGCTATGAACCTTCTGTGGTGCTCGAAACATCGTCGACTATGACTTAAAATTAAGGTTATTTCAGAACCGATGATGGGTCAGGAAAAATAATCAATAAGACCTTAACGAGAGGAAACAAAGCATACAAAGAACCTCCGGGCCTCACATCAAATAGCGTAAGTGCCATTGTCACCGGCTAAGCAAGTCTCTGGCCTCACATCAAAAGGTCTCTACGACCATACAATGTAAGAGCCATTGTCGCTAGCTTAAAAATTGACAACTTTAGGACTAAAGTGAGCTCGAGTCGTAACCCGATTCGGAGACTAGATCCAAAATAGTTAACAAAGCAAGGCCTCCGGGCCTTATGATAAAAGGTCTTCATGACCAAATAGCGTAAGTGCCATTATTGCCGGCTAAGCAAGCCTCCGTGCCTCATACTACAAGGTCTCAATGATCAAGCAACGGTAAGGCCGCCACCACTAGCCAAGAGCTCAAATTAGATTTAAGGGTCGATTACATCTCAAGTCACAACGCGACTCGGAGACTGGACCCAAAAGTCATAGTACTCCCAAGAACGTGACATTGATGCCGCTATCACCAACCAGAACCTTCGGAGAGATCAACTGGTCGATCACAGCTCGAGTCACAATGTGGCTCTAAGACTGGATCCGAAAAATTATAATATGCCCAAGGGAGAGATATCGATACCACTACCGCCAATCGAAACCTTCGAAAATATTAAAGGGTCAATTATAGCTCAAATCACAACGTGACTCAGAAACTGGACCCGAAAAATTGCCAAATTCCCAAGGACAGAGAAAAAACCACTATCGCCAGCCCGAAGAGGCTCAAGGGTAAGCTACGCTCGAGTCGAATCCCAAATCAGAGACTGAACCCAAAGGTAATTGAAAAATACAAGCCTAAAGGCTACTCCAAGATTGAATCGATCCAATGAAAAAACTCCAGCAAGCAGAAGTACATAAACTATAGGTTGCGGGATCTCCCCCTCCTTATTATTACATGTCTATGACAGGAAGGAATCTCCGCCTGCGTCGTATGATGAATATGTGTTACTCCCAAATGCACACGCAAGTATACATAATCGACAAGTAATATAGGATTGTAAATCCAGATATCGTACCCACAGGGACTTGTGATTAACTATCAACTAAATTAAATCAAATAATCAGTCTATTTAAGTGAATTCCAAAGTATGAATATTTAACTAAAGATAATCTAGAGTAGTAAGCTAAGAAACAACGGAAATAAATTGGCAAACTTAGACACGAATTCAATGGGAGAGAATATTCTAGAGCTATGAGTTAGCTAGCAACCCCGTTGAGATTTCCACTTAAATCGTCTAATTAGTTTATCTGGTTAATTAGTTGACAGGGTTAATATTACTCGTAGCCTTCTCTCGAAGTACTACTTGTCTATTCAAGCTAACCTAACGCCTATATTCCGATGGAATTAGAATTAACAAGAACGCATTAATAATTCTTGTATAATAACCAGGCAAGGAGATTAGGTATATTCATATCCTAACCGCAAATCCTCCCCCCTAAGAGTTAAGATCTCACTCTACTCAATCTTATATACAATCTAGAATTCTCTCTCCCGAGTTCAATCCTAGATTCGTAGATAGTATCCAATTGATGATCAATCAATCAAATAATTAAGTGCACGATTGAATAAATGAACAAATATGATACAATAATAATAACAATTAAGCTTCAAACCACAACGTTCATGTAGCTCCCAAAACTCTAGATCTAAGAAACTATGAAATTAAAGGAATAGAAGAGAAGAAAAACTAGTTAGAAGCATCCTCCAAGCATGGTGTGTGTTGCTCCACATGAATTTTCCTCCAAGGTATGTTAGATCTCTCCCAAGTGGCGTGTTCCCTTCAAGATAAGGTTTAGTCTTACTTTTATACGTGTTGGGTAAGTCTAGGGCCGAAATAACCTTGTCCAGGGCGAAATTGGACAATAATCACATCATCAGCGCCCTGGATAGCGCCAGGTGCCCACCAGGCGCTACCCAAATTGTGCATACCATTTTTAGTGCCACAGGTGGTGCTAGGCGCTGCCTGTGGCGCCAAATGGCTTCTTTTTCCGGTTTCATACGTTTTAGCTCAAATTTTGCACGTTTCGCCCCCACTTGGTCCCGAAGCATTCCTACAAGTAAAAACATTTCAAATTAATATAAATCATGGCATTTAACATCCCAAATTCACAAAGCAAAAGTAAAATATGAGGCGATATACATAGAAATATATATACTTTAATCTAAACATCAACACCCAACACTTAGACTTTTGCTCGTCCTCGAGCAATGGGACATTCTAATAAACCCCCAACTACATACAAGTTCAATCATAGAGGAGCGCATTTACTTTTAACCATACTTTTTACCCTTGACTACGATCAATACCGGCACACAAGCATGAACACATAAAATTTCACATTCTTCCCGTTTAAGCATGCCCAAGTATAGCATTTTAATTAAATCAATTCCAACAACCTATTTGTCACCACCCAACCTCAAAAGCCGACTTGTAAGCACTAAGCACCCTCAATTCATGTACTCACCCAATAAGAAAGTTTACAATATTACTAATCATTAATGAGATCATTTGCCCTTATTAACAAACGAAAGAGTGAATATAGATTAGTCCACACATTCAAATATACTTTTGAATAGAGATTAAGGATATCTCACAATTTGAACAAAATTCGCTCACTCTCACAAGGAGTTCATATGCATCCCTTGGTCATACCATAAGCTTGCCCGTAGTGTATATATCTACTAATTTAAACTAGCCAAATCTAGGATTAATTAGGACTTTTAGGATGTAATGTAGGCTAAGGGACGGGTATAATACGATTAGAAATAGTGGCTAACCCTCCTAAGCACTTTAATACACTACATTAACAATTCAAGTACATATTCTTCTCAACCAAATCACTTGCCATATACAACACATCCCTCTTTTCAATTAAACACTTCTCTACTTTTCACTAGCACAAATCTATAAGAATTGGAGGTGTTTTATGTTGCTACATACTTTCACTATCATTTTTTTTCTTTCTCTTTTTTTTTTCTTTTTCACACACTCCATACAATAAATTTCATCGGCTAGTAACCTTTAATTTTAACTTTAGTGCAACAACGGACCCTTCCATGTTTCCACTCGAAAACTACTCCCCAATATCTCACCTTACTTCTTTTAGTACCTATGTGACTTAGGCGGTAAAGGTTCAATCAATATCAAATTAAGAACAAAATAGGGGTATGGCTTGTAATGTGGTTGGCAAAGAAAAAGTCTATAGGCTCAAAGGGGTTAGCAACGGAAAATTTTATTTTCTTATGTGACAAGCACATCCATGATCAAGAAATAAAATGCCTATGTCATCTCCTAGATTAGCACAACTTACAATTTAGCTTCAATTAATACACGAGGCAAGTTCTAGACTACACAGGATAGCACAGAAAATCACAAAACCTCACACACACGTCGCACATGACTCAATCACAATGGTTTTGTTCAACTCTCAAGTCAAGCAAGCACACATAATTGAGAAAATTAAGCAATACTATACTATGTGGCATACAAGTCAAACAAATGAGGAAAGGCGTCACAAAATAGGCTATTTACTTTACTTAGGCTTCACAATTCAAACCAAATACACGGAAAAACAGAATGTAAGTCATAGCCTAATATGCCAACATCGACCATGTCAATGAGTATCTCAGAGCGACTCAGTTTCTTCCTAACCTACTCCTAAAAAAAATAAAAATAAAGTACTCGGTTCGAGCTATACTCTTGGAAAAGAATTGGCGCCCGAAGAAAAACCAAGGGATACGACCTAATTATCCAAAAAAAAAATTTCTTTTTAGTGTTTTTAATCGGACTTTATCCCTGAAGAAAATTATCCAAAATATCCATCGTCAGGAAAAACTCCGAACTTTTTCTAAATTTTTTTTCAATTTTCGTTTTTTATACCTAGACTATGTCTACTACGAGTTCTAAAAGAAAAAATATAAAAAAAAAATAATTTTATACAATTACACTTCAGAAAGTAGTTTTCCCACCACACACTTATATTACGCATTCTTCAATGCATGATCATAGAGAAAAATATTAAAACAAGGGTTAGAAATACTCCTTGAGGCCTTCTTGGACCTAGCTCGGACATCATCCTCAATATTAAGGGTCAAGACGACCCCACACTTAAGCTCAAACTGCTCCTCAGCTTCAACTTCGGGTACTCAGACTTTCCCTAATCTGCAAAACAAAAACAACACGAAACTTGACAATATATATAAAAAAAATACAGGCTGGGTTGCCTCCCAACAAGCGCTTGATTTAACGTTGCGGCACGACGCTATCACTTTCACCACTTTTCCTTCCACTTTGAGGATATTAATTGCGCCCCCAATTTTGTATCAATTTTTCTATCATGTTCTTGGGGCAGTGGTATAAAAATAAATGAACCAAGCAATAGGTATCGTATCTTGCACTTTATGGCCTTTAAGTGGGGGATGTAATTTTGTCTCATCGATATGGAAAATTTCAAAATATAAACACTTTTTTACTCATCCATTGACTCCTTCATATGCTCGACTGAATCAATTCCCATGTCACCAACCTAACACAATGTTGAAAATTGTTTAGAATGAGTTCCAATACGCTCCAACTCCAAAATTGCATTATCTTGACATCCTCAATTTTGCACTCTTTGTCAACCTTGGCATCATTAATAATATTTTGGTCGAATTTGTTGGAATTACTCTTCCCGCTCCATAAGTTGGCCAGTATCTATGACAATTGGTTGTAGGGCATCAGACGCCTCAACGTTTTTATTCAATTGATCATGCAAGTCATGGATATCTAGGCCAAATTGATCTATCTCTTGCCCGAGCTCAGTTTTTGCTTCTATTAGTTGTTCTGTCATATTTGAAAGACCATCACGGAGAAGCTCATGATATTTTATAAGTTGAGCTTGTTCCTCTAGCCAAGATTGGCTTAATATATCTGCTACTTCAAAATTATTTTCTGGCGGGAACTCGCTCTCTTCAGTCACTTCCTCCGCCTCGGCCTCCATTCTCATGATTGCTGCACAAATTCTCTGTGCAGCCTTTCGATTTTGATCTTGTAGCTCGACTACTTGCCTCAGAATATCCATAAAACATGCATCACTTCCATATCCTGTACTTCATTGCTCGTATCAAACTCATAAACATTATTAGAAACATCATAATAAGAGCTCTGAGAAGGATAATAAGAATTAGGACAACCATCCCAATGGCCATCTTGACCACCACATATATTACAAATATTCCACTCAAAGGATTGAGATTGTGCGCACAACTCGCTCCCAGGAATATTCTAACCATTTTTCCACCAGTGAGGTCCTCCACAATATGGACAAGGATCATCATAATAAGAATAACCAATGTCCGATCAATTCTCATTCCAAGAAGCCATGTCAACAAAGATAATAAAATATTAAACTAAGATAAAAATAAAAAGAAACTTGAATGGACAAAAAGTAAAAATGTAACCTAGTAGACTAGTTAATTTCTAAGTCCTTGGAAACGGTGCCAAAAACTTGTTGCTCCCAAACGCACACGCAAGTAAACGTGGTCGACAAGTAATATAGGATTGTAATTCTAGATATCGTACCCATAGGGAATTGTGATTAACTATCAACTAAATTAAACTAAATTATTAATCTATTTAAGTGAATTCCAAAGTATGAATATTTAAGTAAAGATAATCTAGAGTAGTAAACAAAAAAAAATGGAAATAAATTGGCAAACTTAGACACGAATTCAATAGGAGAGAATATTCTAGAGCCATGGATTAGCTAACAATCCCGTTGAGATTTTCACTTAAATTGTCTAATTAATTTATGTGGTTTATTGGTTGACAGGGTTAATATTACTCGTAGCCTTCTCCCGAAGTACTACTCATCGATTAAAGCTAACCTAATGCCAATATTCCTATGGAATTAGAATTAACAAGAACGCATTAATAATTCTTGTATAATAACCAAGCAAGGATATTAGGTATATTCCTATCCTAACCGCAAATCCACCCCCTAAGAGTTAAGATCTAGCTCTACTCAATCTTATATGCAATCTAGAATTCTCTCTCCCGAGTTCAATCCTAGATTCGTAGATAGTATCCAATTGGTGATCAAGCAATCAAATAATTAAGCGCAAGATTGAATAAATGAACAAATATGATAAAATAATAATAACAATTAAGCTTCAAACCACAACGTTCATGTAGCTCCCAAAACTCTAGACCTAAGAAACTATGAAATTAAAGGAATAGAAAAGAAGAAAAACTAGTTAGAAGCCTCCTCCAAGCGTGGTGTGTTTTGCTCCACGTGAATTTTCCTCCAAGGTATGTTAGATCTCTCCCACGTGGCGTGTTCCCCTTCAAGATAAGGTTTAGTCTTACTTTTATACGTGTTGGATAAGTCTAGGGCCGAAATAACCTTGTCCAGGGCGAAATTGGACAATAATTACATCATCGGCGCCCTGGATAGTGCAAGGCGCCTACTAGGGCGCTGCCCAAATTATGCATACCATTTTTAGTGCCACAGGTGGTGCCAGGTGCTGCCTGTGGCGCCAAATGGCTTCTTTTTCTGGTTTCATACGTTTTAGCTCAAATCTTGCACGTTTCGCCCCCACTTGGTCCCGAAACATTCCTACAAGTAAAAACATTTCAAATTAATATAAATCATGGCATTTAACATCCCAAATTCACAAAGTAAAATATGAGGCGATATACATAGAAATATATATACTTTAAGCTAAACATCAACACCCCACACTTAGACTCTTGCTCGTCCTCGAGCAATGGGACAATCTAATAAACCCCCAACTACGTAGAAGTTCAATCATAGAGGAGCACATTTACTTTTAACCACACACTATACCCTTGACAACGATCAATACCGGCACACAAGCATGAACACATAAAATTTCACATTCTTCCCGTTTAAGCATGCCCAAGTATAACATTTCAATTCAATCAATTACAACAACCTATTTGTCACCAGCCAACCTCAAAAGCTAACTTGTAACCACTAAGTACCCTCAACTCATGTACTCACCCAACAAGAAAGTTTACAACATTACCAAACATTAATGAGATCATGTGCCCTTACTAACAAACGAAAAAGTGAATACAGATTAGTCCACACATTCTCATATATATATATATATATATATATATATATATATATAAGAGAATGTGTGGACTAATCTGTATTCACTTTTTTATTTGTTAGTAAGGGCACATGATTTCATTAATGATTGGTGCACAAAATGCGCCTCTCCATCTACAGGCAAGCCAAGACCATATCAAAATCAAAATAGTCAAGTCGACAACCAAGCTTGTCGAAATTCACTCTTACGGCCTCAACAAGCGACAACCAAGCTCCGCAATTATCCCCCTGGCACGAGCCAATTCTTCTGGAAAAAGGAGTCCCCTGCATCGGCCTAATCAGAGTATTCCTTTGCGAAGACCACCCAAAACCATCTTTGTGGTTGCCCTTCAATCATTGGGCCACCCAGTCGAGGACTATCTCGGCTTATCCGCAGCAAAAAAACCTCTCCACCTGATGTATATTGAGATACCCAGGGACTGAACTTGAGGACAATTCAACAGCAAATATGCCTAAATGGGCAGCCCGAGACGAAGCTGTTGACGATCAAGACAAATCCCCGGGTCGCGCACCCGCAAAATTGCTTCTTCCTAGGGGCACAAAGGGTCATCACCCTCCGACCATGAAGGCAGGCAAGAGTTGGGAGGCCAATCGAAGCTTAAGCCATAACACAACTAGGGGACTAGTTCCAAAACCGGTCTACATGATCGAGAGCAATGACAACAAAAAAGGTACAAAAAGAATAAAGCTTTAAAATTCTTCTTATATTACATGCGAAAAACATTCTCTACCTACAGGCACGTCCTGTGCGCTGGAAATAAAGATACAAAATGATGGAACCTCTATTTTGCACCAAAAGGCTACAACTCGTCAACATCGCCTTCTGCAAACATCCACAAGGAGTGACCGAGCGTCCCCCTCATCTGCCCTTGCTTGGGCCAATCCCTCCGAGAGAATAAGGCCCCTTGCTCTAGCTTCCTCGAATACCTCTCTTTGGGATCGACGGCAAGCATATTCCTCGATCCTCTTTGAATGATCAAGGGCTCGCCTCAACTTGGGTTGGGTGTCAGCAGCTTCCTTTATGCAAATCTCCATTTCACAATTAGCCTGGTTCGACTTAAAGTCTCTCGATCATATCTGTCTGAACCGTGGAATTATCACAGGTCAAGTTGAGTTGAACTTCGAAGGCAGGGACCTCAGCCGAGGCACTCATCTCCTCTAAAAACTAGAACCTGCACTTGAGCTCTTAGCTCACCACAAGTGATTCCGGGCCGGATGGCATCGCCCTTAAGGTACTTCGAAACCTCCACTTTTACTACGACTAATATAGCAAAAGAAGAAAAACCAACCCTAAAGGTGGAAGGTAACAAAACATGCGCTGCAAGGCGTCTGATCCACTAGACAGAAATTTTTGCAGATCAGGCTCGGAATTATCTGAGGATCGGGTCCTAAACATACCATCCCGGATCTAAGGCCATTGCAAGCCTACAAAAAGAAGTTTCAGGTACAAGAAGGAAAAGCACGAGACACACCCCAATGGGATATCTCCTTATCCTTCCAAAAAAGTGGCAGAGGGTTTCGGAGGAGTGACATCAGTAGCCAATGCCGGGAGGAACAACTCGCTCAAAGTCTAACGTGCGCTTTCTCCAAGAAAACGACTATTGGCGGTAGACTCCAGCTGCCCCCTAAAACAAGCACGGATAGCCTCACATTGTATCTGAAAGCAACGACAAATTCAAGGAGCAACCCAGGGGCATCAGCCCTCGACATTATCTCCCGCATCGGAGCTATAAAATTCGCTCCTCGGCCCTATCTCCACAAAGCCCCGAAAGACTAAGAAACATCTTCGCCAGCACAAGACCAACATACAAAGGTCTCCACCAAAGGAAATCAGCGAGCCTCCTCCTAAAAGGCCGCCACAGAGCCCAGAGGCACTACCCGTATCTTCTATGTCAGGACCTAGCAATCCAAAAGTTGCTCGTCCCATGTGGAATACAAAGGGTCCTCCGAGAGGCTATTTTACAATGGTCGAAAGCTCCCAGCAAAATCAAAGTGATGCCCGATCATGGGCGACTTCCCGAAGTAAAGTCAAACACATACTCACCAGAAGGGTTATCTACGGCCCATAAGGGACCCTCACGTACCTAAGGGTATAATCTTATCTCAATGCCTTTCCCGATGGACCCCAGATACCGTCGATTATCCCCACTTGATCAGAGGTACTCGAAGACCTGACTATACCGGGTCAGCGTAAGCTCGGTCGAAAGCTTGATTATAGGGCTCAGGGAAAGCTATATCAACTAACATGGGATCCAGGAAAATACTTCCATCCAAAGCAGATGCCAGCAGCTGACAACAAACGAAGATTTTTTGAAGGCATAAAAGTACATCAAAGAAAGGCAAGAATTGAAAGCAGGAGCCAAGAAAAAGCATATTTATATTCATAGAAATCCTTATATATAATTGAATCTTACGTGATTACAAAAGACCGCAAGAGATCTGTTACAAAAAAAGGGATAAAGATACTGGTAGTATGCACATTCAAGAGAGCATTTGATAGCGCTTCCAAAATTGTCCTTCCGATCGTACGACCTCAAAGACAATATCTTCCAAGCTCGACCCCTACAGGGATCTCCTCCTTGTCTTCCCGTAATGGCATTTTCAAAAGGAACCTGGGAGAAGAACAAAATGATGAGGGGGATACAGAAGAAGGCGAGAAGTGGCTGGGCAAAAAATTTGGCTAGCTCGGACTTCGCCAGCACGCTTACCCCGAAGCCACTTCTCGAGACATCGCCTCGGCCTGGGAGGCAGCGGCCGGGTTAAGACCATCACTATGCCCCCTCATAATCCAAAGGGGGCATAATACGCCAAGACGAGGAAGGAGGGTGAGCAGCGTTGATAATTTGAGCCCCTTCTTCAGCAGCAGTGGATAATCCAAACTTTTCTCCAGGTCGAAGAACGTCGGCCACCCACGTCACTATACCAATCCAAAAACAATAAACAACAACAGCAACAATAGTAGCATCGCAGTGGGACAAGCCCATCCCGCTGGAGAAAGATCGAGGGCTGGCCCACGGTGCGTGCGACACAGAATATTAAGGCCATAGGCCTCAAACATTGCAAAGCAACGAAGGCTAGAAAAATGGCGGGGAGGATAAGAAGAGCGTATATCGAAGGGAGTTTGAATGAAGAACTGGTCACAAAGAAGCTCCATATATATAGGGGAAGATAAGTAACCGACGACGCCATTACCGCCCTCAAAAAACATAACGGCTGGCATAATTAATGCGTTCGTGGAAGCTAAAATGATAACAATAAAATGACGGCATAGAATGACAACATCAATGCGGCCCCGAAGAGCGAGGAGTCATGCTAATTTTGATAATCCTAAAGAAGCGGGAAAGAAAGACGCCTCGATTTCTAAGAAGGAAGGCCAATCTATCAGCCTGACATCATCTCAAGATCCTACGAGAAGGAGTGTCAAAAACAATTCTTATAACTTTCTTCTAAGAAACGCGGAGACTATCTGTGTGCTGGGAAAATTAGGAGACTGACTTTCCCTGGACATAATGCTTCGAAGAATGAATCCTAAAGGCACGGGATCTCGGTTCGGTTGCTTCCCTCAAAAACCTACCAACGCCTTGTCCAGATCAGGCTTCGGCCAAGACCCTGATGAGTGAAGATACCCCCCCCCCCAAGAGATGTGTCCAGGGTCCACGAGACTTGTCCAAAATAGCTCGAAGCTAGTTCTCCTAGGACATAAAAAAATGGGATGTCACATCACATAATTATGTAGTCCGTACTATGTTTGGACGCCGCTTTTTCTATAAAAGAAGGGTCACCAACACCTTGTAGATCGTCTCCAATTTGTCTTACTGAACAGAGCAATAATCTCTCTCTCTCTCTTTCTCTCTCTCTCTCTATCTCTATCTCTCTCTCTCTTCTAAGTTATTTGTCTTCATCGACCTCGAGGTCGCCTTAGAATTCCTTTGATTCTCTTTATTTGTTCATCATTATTTGGCTCAAGATTGGTAGTATAAAGCTCTATTTATCTATATCTTTGCTTGTTATCCCCTTTTTGACTACCTCGATAAAGCCCAAGATAAGCTTGAGGCTCGGCTCCAAGGTATCCACTGGCCCGCTTTGCGCCCGGGGAACGTCCCCTTGCTGGTTCAATTACTCCTTTGACTAATTCGATCTCTGCCACTTTACTCCACATTTTAGCACTAACAACCCTTTCAAACTATCTCGAAAATGGATCACATATTTTTAAAATCCCATTTACAAATCTAATTGTTGTTACCATTTTCACATTAAACAACCATGCTGTCTCAAATCCCACGAACCATCTCATACCTTCTTTGTGCGTATATCTGCATCTCGACTGGTACATCCATTCTGATGCTTCCTCTACGAATCCGAAGTCTATTTCTCCTTTTCCTCCCAATGCTACCCTGCAAGTCAAAACATCACAGAACATTCTGAGCCTCTTATCATAAGTTGCTTCACAAACCCAATTCTTAAACACACTGTTGAATCCCTAGGCACCGCATTTTCTAACCTTTGAATTCACTTGGACCATTATTGAGAGTCACCCACTATGACATGGTCCCGAATATAATTGACTGCAAGGCTCTGCTAGCCCATGACCACCTTTTCAAAGAAGCACCCAGCCGAAACACCTTTCTTGCAACTCACTTCCACGCGAAGCATAATTCCTGAGTCTTCCCAAAGCTCGAACATGAATCGATGATGCCAATTATAGAGCACATTCTTCAATTCCTTTGATCAAATTACTACTAATGTTCTTTTTCCTTAGACGAAACAACTTACAAATACACCAATAACCTGAAACCTCACAAGAAGACAATCATACAACCTAATCATAGGCGGTGGGACTCTCCTACTTAGCTTGAAGCCACCATTACGCTACTCTGGAATCCAACAAGATACTTTCTTCATTGTTGACATGATCTAGCACAACAAACCTGCCAAGCTCCTTAAAATCTTTCTGTAAACAATTTATGAATACTCTGAATCGTTAACCACATTCACATGTTCGACCTCTTACCAGATAGCTAGTAAAATCCTTCATAAAAGCTTTGCCAACCATGCGACCACTGACCTGCTCACAGGAAATAACCCTGAGCCCGTGCTCATTCACCAGCTGTACAAGTCCATTCACTCCTGCTAGACATCAACTAAATATACGACAATATCTTCCAATTCAATGCTATGTTGCATCCTTTTCTATATAAATAAACTCCCTTCTGTCATATCAAATATCCTATCGTTATGCTAGCCAATATTTCAAATTAAGCTCGTAGACCTAGTCACTCTTCACCATGAATCCCAAATTACTTCAAACTTTTCTCAAGGAGTGTAGTCATCCTACCACAGAACACCTGTGCTGCTCTGCCACTCTCCCACTTTGGTCAAACTCACTCCTTTAAGCAACTACCTGAATCCTGTTTCCCACACTTGGCCTTCTAGGAGTTTAATCACCACAAGACAGATCCCACATGCCCTTTCTCATCCTTTGCTGCCCAGTCAAATACGCAGGAGGTAACATCCCGCACCACATCTGCAGTACCATTTCAATTCCTCAATTCCCTATTTAAAATAAGCACTTCATGTTGCATAAGATTGAGTAGGAAGGAAATAAGGGCATAAGACTCAAAGGAATCAAACCGCATGATGAGAAATCAAGAAGGGGAGTGCTCCTAACAGCCACGTAGCCTCTCGAAGATAAGTACAGACGTGTCTGTACCAATCCGCAAGACTCTACTAGACTTACTCATGACTCGCGAGACCTAAGGAAACCTAAATCTCTGATACCATGTTGTCAAGACCCAAAATCCACTAAGGGTCGTGATGGAACCAAACACTGCTGTCAGGCAAGCCAACCAAAATACTTAATTAAATTATCGTTTTAATAATTTTTGAAAACTACAATTTTCCTTCAATTTTACTAGTAAAAGTAATCATTTCAAATTAAATATAAATGTTAAAAAGTTAATCCAAGATACCCCATAATCATCCAGAACCCAGTGTCATACGTGCATGAGCATAAAGATGGGTGTAACTCAATAGCATGAACCAAGTAAGTAATTCTTTCATTAATGGAGATTTCCAAATTCATTTTAAATCATTTATACATGTATCTCAAGTCAAGAAAGAAGCAATATCAACTTCAATAAATTTCAAGGCAAGCAATACAAGCATGCGCAAATCATGCCGAGGACGTACGACTCGATCCAACAATACTTAAACTGTGCACTGCCAGAGGGTCGAATGGCACGAACCATAGATACATCTATTTAATCTACCGAGTCGCTCGGCCAATTCCACAATAGATAGACACATTCAAACAGTCAAATCAAAAATTCATCAAGGAGCAAATATTCATGAAAAGGGCAAGTTTCTCTTTTAAAAGTCAAGAAATGATATCTATCCTTATAAAAATTCCTTTACACGTTCGATATGTTTTAAGCATTTTAGATTCATCAACAAGGTTGCAAGTATTACAAGTAAGCATGCTTTAGGCCCTAAACTAGCCGGACTTAAGCATAATAGTAGCTACGCATGAACTCTCATCACCTCGTGCGTATGTAGCCCACACAAATAGGAGCACATAACCAATTAACTCACCTGTGGGGACAATTCCCTCTTACAAGGTTAGAAAGGAGACTCACCTCGCTCTAATGTTCTATAACCGGCATTCCACACCCTTCCGAAGACTCAAATTAATGCACAACGTTTCAAAACTAGCCAATAATTATGTAAACCCATTAATATATGCCCAATTACTCATAATAATCGAATTTATAGTCATCCCTAACCCCAATCGAAAAGGTTACAAAAATGTCCTTGGGCCACGTGCCCGGATTGCAAAATTTTTTGAAGATAAAGTTTACCCACAACCTCACAAACTCAAATATATAATTGATTCTCAATTTCATGTCCAAAATCGTGGTTAAAATCTAATAATATAACTTTCTTGGGTTTTCTTATAAATCCCAAAATTTCTACTAATTTACATGATTTTTCATGTTAAAATCTAGATATAATCCAAGTAATTAACTTGCAATAGGTGGGAATCACTTACTTTGACATGGATGATGAAAATGGAGCTCCAAAATCGCTCCTAGGTCGGCTCACATGAAGGAAATGAGATAAAATTATCCAAACGCATTTCTTTACACTTACACACTGCCCAGATGACTCTTCTTTGCATTCACGAGACACCCATCGCGTTCGCGAAGAAGAAAATTCCCAAAACAATTTTCCAAACTCTTCTCACTCAACCTCTAGTATAATGGTAATAAACTTTTGTACAAAACTCCAAATACCAAGTGATTTAATGTTCTGAAAACTATACACCCAGGTCTACAATGTTCATGCTTTGGTGATCTCCTAATTCCTTACATATTTTGAGATATAAGCTGCCAAAGTGAGCCATGTGCAACACAAATTTCTTCTTCATCTTTCCGGACAGACTGTAGTGTACTAGCCATAACGTTTTGTACAGAATCCAAATTCTACATGGTTTACTTGTTTGAAAACTAGACACAAAAGGCTACAACTTTAATATTTAGATCATCTCCAAATTCATTACAGATTGTGAGATATGAGCCTCCGACACCAGACCTGTGCAACAGAGATTTCCTTCTTCGCGAATGCGAAGCACAGAGTCCCTGAAGCCAAATACTTCTTTTCCAATGCGAGAGGATCCTTGATAAGTCGGGATTTTAACGTTTTTTATGCCCCTACTTGCCTGTGCTTTGATTATAAATTGCTACAAAATAGTCTCAAAATACTCACAGGCTGTGCTTGATTACAGGTTTGATCGACAAAGTGATGAAATGTCCAAGATCAGCTCAAAAAGGAGTGAAACCTACTCAGGTATCAAAGACCAAAAGATCTAAGGAAAAGAGAACCTAGTGCGGACCGCGCAAAAGTGAATGCGGCTGCACTAGGTGGTTCAGAGAGTTGGTATAATCAGGCTGAAGGCTACACGAGCGCGGTACGTTTCTCGCGTGGACATGAGCTTCAGAGACGTTGACAAATGGCCAATTCCAAGCAATGTGGTTCGCGGTCGTTCTTGTGCGGATTGCACCAATTCCCTCTACGGCCGCGGTATGCTTCCACGCAGTCCAATGACCTCAAGTTCAGAGAAGCAAAAAGTTGAAGTCCAAGAGCCAGTACGGTCGTGGTCCATTTTGTGCGGCCCGCACTGACCCTGCAGGTGTATTTTTGTCCAGTTTTTCTAGCCTAGTATAAATAGAACATTTTATTCCATTTTTAGGTCAGTTTTTGTATTTCAGACTTAGCTGCGCTCGTGAGACTCGGTTTTGTAGCCATTTTTGGCATTTTGCTTTTCATTAACAATAGATTATTGTAGGTTCTTCTTAATAATCAATTAATATGCTTAGTTCTTCATCTGTATCTTTAATTTCTGTATCTACCATGAGTAGCTAGGGTTGGGGCTCAACGCTATTGTGGGTAATTGATGAGTGTTGCCATCTAGGGTTAGATTGGCTATGGGTAATTTCTATTTGGGTTGATTTTATGTTTTAATTAATAATTGGTGGTTGCAAATACTGATTCAAGCTTTGTGGGTTTAACTCTTCTTGAGAAAGAGAGTCTATGACCCCAAAATTGACCCAAAAAGGAATTAGGATGGACTCATGAGAAATGATAGTCCCAATTAACGGGTTACATCTCAAGAGAGTAATATCCCTACTTGAACCCTAGTTGCTTGGTCTAATTTGCCTACCCATTTGGTCTCGAGAGAGTTAATTGGGCAAAATCACTCTCTCTACCATGAGGTGTGAGAGTGGGTAAAATTGTGCAATGGTTATAGCATAAGTCCCAACTATGTCAATCGAATCCTAGTAACATCTACTCGTCAATTAGCCACCTAGGAGATGTCACGACCCTAGTGCCCTTCTTCCCATTAGATACCACTTAGCAATATTCTCGTAGAATAAGTTAGTGTTAATCATTAGTTTTATAAAAATAGTTATAAAATCAAAAACAGAAAATGTTTGAAGCGACATTAGGAGTACAAACACATCTCTAGACTAGGCAGAAAATCCAACTCCACTTCTAACTCCCTGAGGAAATCGATCCCGGCCTCTATTCGGGTAAAAGCTATTGTAACCCACTCTTCCTACCATAGTGTAGCGTCGAGTTGGCAGCGATCAGTTTTTGGCACCGTTGCCGGGGAGCTTACGGTATTGACTATCTGTTTAGTTAATTTTGTGTTTTGCTTCTCTTTCCTTCTTGTTTAATAATTTTTTGTGTCGATCAATGACGCACAAATGGCTCTTAATGCAAATGACCCTCTTGGAAACATGGTCGAGGGGGAGGAGGTTGATGATCTTGAACAAGAAGAGGTCTTACCTCAAGCTCAAAGGAGAGGCCAAAATGCCAATGCAAATGCTAATATGAAAGAGAATATTCCAGACCCTCCTCCGCCATCACCAAGAGTAGCCCCAAGAGTTCTCCCAAATCAAGGGTATGCGAGTACCATTGTTCCTCCCTGAATCCAGGTGGGGGAACTTTCAAATCAGAAATGTCATGTTGATATTGCTCGAGCAAAGAGGGTATTTCACGGGCACCTCCGATCAAAATGCCTACAAGCACTTGAAGGGGTTCGTGGATGCATGCTGGGGTAGCAAGCAGACAAACATGTTCGAGGATGCATTGAGATTGAGGCTTTTCCGTTCTCTCTTCGGGGTAAATCATTGAATTGGTTAGAAAGGCTCCCCAATCATTCTATCACAATATGGGATGAATTGGTAGACAAATTCATTTCCAAGTTCTTTTGACCAAGTCACATGGCGGCGCTCCGAGATGAAATTGTAGCCTTCAAGCAAGAGCCAACGGAACCCTCGCACGAAAAATGGGAGAGATTTAGAACTATGGTGAAAGAGTGCCCAAATAAAGATATGACAGATGTGATGATTCAACAAATATTCTATAGGGGCATCAAAACCATGAACCAATGTATTCTGAATCAATTGGCCAGAGGTAACTTTATGACACTTCCCTACAATGAAGCTTGTTATGTTTTGGATGAAATGGTCGACACATCTTCGGCATGGCAAAGTAGAGAAAACATTCCCCAAGGTGACCCAACGGTCATCCATTTGCATAAGGAGTTTCATGACCATAGTCAAGCTATTGTCGAGCTTACAGAAACTATGAATCAATTAGCGAAGGTGCAATTGCAACAAGTCCAAAATCCGCTCCAAGTCAATGCCATGGAAGGAGTGAGTATGCTAAAGAGGAGGCAAAGAGGGCAACAACCTCAAGGAAATTGTGATAACTATGATGATGGTAGTGGTTTTTCAAATGAGTGTTATGATGATCAAAGCGAAGAGGTCCACTGTATCAATAACTACCAAGGGAATAGAGGTAATTCTTCGAATCAACAATGGTGCCCCCATGGGAATTGGGGCGTCAACAAGGCGGCGGTAATTGGAATAATATTAACCAGCAACATGGTGGTGGAAATTAGAACAACAATCAAAACAACAATTGGGGTAACCAAGGTAACAATCAAGGCAGTTGGAAACGGGAACAACAATAATTGGAGCAACAACAACAATCAAGGAGGGTGGAATAATAGCGGAAACCAAGGCAACCGGGGGCAAGGCTTTCAAAGGCCCCCCATGTATGAACAATCGAACAATCCACCCCCTTTCCTTATCAAGGTCTGAATTCTTCCGGAAGTGATATGGGGAGAATTAAGAACATCTTCGAGCAAATAATGAAAAAGAACCAAGGTTCCGATGCGCAATTGTCTTCTAATAACACTTCTATCCGGAACTTGGAGGTGCAACTAGGGCAAATTTCTCAAGCTTTGAATACTCGTCCAAAGGGTGCTCTACCAAGTGATACGGTAGTGAACCCGAAGGGTGGGAATAACAACCATGTGCTGGTGGTTACAACTAGGAGTGGAAGAGGCGGTGATGTGCATGCCTCGAGAGAAAAGCGAGTTGTAGAGGATGATGTTGTGTTGCATAATGATGACGTGCCTATGAATGTTGATGATGTGGTTGAACAAAATGTGAACAATGATGTGCGAATTGATATTGATTATGAGGGGGAGGAGAAAACACAAGATGCCGTGAACCCATCTAGGGAACACGTGATTGATATGCCCAAGCCGGTGGTGCCCAAAACAAAGGCACCCTTGCCTAGGCCACCTCCACCTTATCCTCAATGGTTAGCAAAGCAAAAGAGCAACAATCAATTCAAAAAGTTCATTGACATGATGAAGAGCCTCACAATCAATGTCCCTTTGGTTGAGGCACTTGAACAAATGCCAGGGTATCCAAAGTTTATGAAAGATTTGGTAACAAAGAAGAGGTCGATGGAGTGTGAAACAATTAAGATGAGTCATCAAGTGAGTGCCATAGTGCATTCAATGGCACCCAAGTTTGAGGATCCCGGAGCTTTTAATATCCCTTGTACTATCAGAAGTGCGGATTTTTCTAAGGCCCTTTGTGACTTGGGGGCTGGCATTAATTTGATGTCGTACTCGGTCTTCAAGACTTTGGGAATTGGGCAACCTTGACCTACCTCAATGAGACTTCAAATGGCGGATCGATCGATGAACCGACCCTTGGGCATAATTGATGATGTTCTTATCTGTGTTGATAAATTCATATTACCAGCCGACTTTATCATATTAGATTATAAGGTGGACTTTGAAGTGCCGATTATTCTTGGGAGACCTTTCCTAGCTACGGGGAAGACATTGGTTGATGTTGAAGCGGGTGAGTTGACATTCCAAGTGGGAGATGAGAACGTGGTATTCCATATTTGCAAATCAATGAGACAACCCAATAGCATGGAGGTGTGTTCATTTGTGGACATTGTTACAGCTGTGATAGTGGATGACACAAGTTCCATGATCAATGTTGAAGATCCTATTCAGGTCGTGCTTCTTAACATGGATGTCAATAATGATGCTAGTAAAGTGGAGTGTGTGAACGCATTGCATGGAATGGGTTCATATTAATATGAGCCTAGGAAGTTATCTTGGATCTTGAAAACCGTAAAACTCCACCAACAAAGCCATCGATTAAGGAGCCACCGGTGTTGGAGTTGAAGCCACTTCCTCCATACCTCAGGTATGAATTCTTGGGTTCAAATTCTACTTTTCCTGTTATTCTTTCATCTTGCTTAACTAACATGTAGGTTGACGCCACTTTGGCGGTTCTTCAAAAATGCAAGAAGGCGATTGGATGGACATTGGCCGATATTCAGGGTATAAGCCCCGCCTTTTGCATGTATAAAATCATCTTGGAGGAGGATGCAAGGCCTTCACTTGAACGTTAAAGAAGACTAAATGAGGTGATTCAATAAGTGGTAAAGAAGGAGGTTATCAAGTGGCTTGACGCCATTCTATTTCTGACAGTTTATGGACTTCTCCGGTGCAATGTGTACCGAAGAAGGGTGGGATGACTGTGGTGACTAATGACAACAATGAGCTTATTCTGACTCAGACAGTGATGGGTTGGAGAGTTTGTATGGATTACCGGAAGCTTAACAAGGTGACTAGAAAAGATCATTTCCCATTGCCATTCCTTGACCAAATGCTTGATCGTCTTGTGGGCTGGGCTTTCTATTGTTTTATGGATGGTTACTCGGGGTACAATCAAATTATAATTGCCCCGGAGGACCAATAGAAAATGTCCTTTACATGTCCTTATGGCACATTTGCTTTCTTGAGGATGTCATTTGGATTGTGTAATGCTCTGACGACCTTCCAACATTGCATGATGGCTATTTTCACCAACATGGTGGAGGATATCTTGGAGATATTCATGTATGATTTTAGCATGGTTGGGGACTCTTTTGAGGAGTGCTTGGTAAACTTGGATATAATGTTGGCCCGGTGTGAAGACACCAACCTTGTTCTAAACTAGGAAAAGTGCCATTATATGGTAGACGAAGGTGTAGTGTTGGGTCATAGGATCTCGAAGCGAGGAATTGCAGTTGATAAGTCCATGATTGAGGTCATTTCGAGGCCTCCTCCCCCTACTTCTATCAAAGGGGTGAGGAGTTTCCTTAGGTACGCGGGTTTCTATCGAAGGTTCATAAAGGATTTTTCTAAAGTGTACATCTGTCGTGCAAGTTTCTAGAGAAAGATGCTAAGTTCTTGTTCGATTAGAATTGTATGCAAGCATTCGAGCTTCTTAAGCTCAAGTTGACTTCTACCCCCATCATCACCGCACCAAATTGGAGCTTTCCATTCGAGCTCATGTGTGATGCTAGTGTTGTTGCGGTTCGGGCTGTTTTGGGCCAAAGAATCAACAAGATGTTCCATCCGGTGTACAAAGCAAGCAAGACTATGAATGAGGCTCAATGGAACTATAGAGTCACTGAGAAAGAATTATTAGCCATTATTTTTGCTATGGAAAAGTTCCGACCTTGCCTTATGGGGGCCAAGGTTATTGTGCATACCGACCATGCCATCCTTAGGTATATGATGACCAAGAAAGATTCAAAGGCAAGATTGATGAGATGGTTCTTCTTCTTCAAGAGTTTGATCTAGAAATTATGGACCGAAAAAGGAGTGAGAATCAAGTGGCGGACCACTTGTCCCATTTGGAGGAGGAGGGGAGGCCTTGTGACAGCCTTGAAATCAATGATACATTTTCCGATGAGCAACTCCTTGCGGTATCAATGAATGGAATGTCGTGGTTCGCCGATGTTGCAAATTATCTTATTACCGGAATCATCCTGTGTGAGCTCTCTTCTATCCAAAGGAAGAAGCTCAAGCGGGATAGCTTGGATTTTTATTGGGACAAGCCATATTTGTTTAAGATTTGCACTGATGGTGTGATTCAATGATGTGTCCCAGAGGATGAACAATTGGGTATTTTGGAGGCTTGCCATTCCTCTCCCTATGGTGGCCATCATGGAGGGGCGAGGACGGATTCTAAGGTGCTTAGTTATGGATTTTATTGTCCTACCTTGTTTAACGATGCGGGTGATGTGGTCAAGATATGTGATGAATGCCAAAGAGCAGGCGAAATTTTTAAAAGGGATGAGATGCCTCTCAATACGATTCTCGAGGTGGATATTTTTGATGTTTGGGGCATCGATCTGATGGGTCCTTTCGTGAGCTCTTGTGGGAATACTTACATTTTCGTGGTGGTGGACTATGTCTCGAAGTGGGTTGAAGCAGTGGCTTTACCCAACAATGAAGCCCAGAGTGTTGTAGCATTTTTCAAAAAGAGTATCTTCACAAGGTTTGGCACTCCTCGTGCTATTATTAGTGATTGGGGGTTTTACTTTTGCAACAAGGCTTTTGATTCATTGCTTGCGAAGCATGGAGTAAATCACAAAGTGGCCACCCCCTATCATCCTAAAGCTAGTGGTAAAGTGGAAGTCTCCAACCAAGAAATAAAGAGTATCGTGTCCAAGACGGTCAATGCTAATAGGACCGATTGGTCAAAAAAGTTGGATGATGCTCTATGGGTGTACCGGACAGCTTACAAGACCCCAATTGGTATGTACCCATACTGCTAGGTGTTCGGGAAAGCTTGCCTTCTTCCGGTAAAATTGGAGCACAAAGCTATGTGGGCCTTGAGGAAGTTGAACTTGGAATGGGATGTTGCGGCGAATCTCCATGTTGAACAACTTAATGAGCTTGATGAGTTTAGATTTCATGCCTACTCCAGCTCGTCCTTGTACAAGGACAAGATGAAGTATTTTCACGACAAATATGCTCGGGGAAAGGAATTCAAGGTTGGTGATATGGTTTTTCTTTTCAACTCCCGGTTATGTCTTTTTCCGGGAAAGCTCAAATCAAAGTGGAGTGGGCCATTTGAAGTTGTGTTTGTTACCCCATTTGGTGCTCTTGATCTAAGGAACAAGAATGGTGAAGTATTTAGAGTCAATGGACATCGTGTCAAGCATTATTCGGGGAAGTTTGATGACATCCACATGGTGGCACTTATTCATTTGAAGTGATATGATGCTAACATACATCGTGCCGCGATGTTAAATCAGGCGCTTCTTGGGAGGCAACCCATGTCTTTTTCTTTCTCTTTGATTTTCTTTGTAGTTTAGGATTTTTGAGCTAATTTGTTGTGAGATGTTGCAGGGATTGTGTTGATGCAGTGCAAAACAAGATGAAAAAATTACACAATCTCTGGAGTTTGCCAGTGCGGCCGCGGTACACATTGTGCAGTCCGCACTGGCGTGGGCTAAATCAGGTGCTCTCTGAAGTTACTCACCGCGGCCGCATTCCATTTAGTGCGGTCTGCGGTGGTCCTCTGCGACTGCGGTCTGACATAGTGCGGTCTGTGAAGGTCGCCTGCTAAAGCTTCAAGTGATGAAATCCAACGAGGTCCACGGTCGCTTTTGTGTGGCCGTGCTGGAAGGTGAGGATGGGTCCTGCATCATTTTTGATAAAATAGAGCCTAAGGGCCTCAATTTACAATTTTCGAACTTTGAATCCTCAGAGCCCTAAAACTATTGTTCATACTCTCACTGTTAGTAATTCTTTCTTGCTTGGATTAATTGCATACAATCTTCACAAACCTAGTAACATTTCATGCAATTTTGATTGATTAATTTTATATTTTCAATTTATTTTTCTTGCCCAGTAGTTCTTAACTTCTTTTTCTTCTCGTAGATTCTTATTTCTCATTTAATTATTAGTTTAGGTTAATTTAAATGCTAGGCTTGTGCGTGTTGGGCATTCATAATGGTTGGAAAAATGAGTAGGGACAAGTTTGGTGGAAAAATTGAACGAATTTATAAACCCTAACTCAGTGCTTAAGTGAGACACTCTCTATGGCCTGCGTTTGCGTAGAATGTGGTGCCCTAATGATTGGAAGTAAACTTTGCCCAGCGCGACTGCATTGCACTTCACGCGGTCTGCACTGACCCACTGCGGCCGCATTCCTACTCTGTACAGACCGCGGTGGGGAGATTCATAGAGGTATCTTTTGGGACTTTGACCCAACGCGGCCCGCGGTGCTCCCTGTGTAGCCACACTCTCTTTTGTGCGGCTCACGATGCTGTGTTCCACAACTGATTCTGCAATCAATTCCTCTACTGTCTGCAATTCATTTCATTCATCTGTTTCACTCCATGTGCTTAAACTAACAATGTTAGATGTGTTTTCTTGTAGACAATGGTAAAGCAAAGAGGAAAATGTGCAAAACAACCCGGCTGAGGTGATTCCTTTTGGAGAGGCAAAGTAAAACAAGTTAAAATCACTCCCCTACCTAGACTGAAAATAAGGAAAGCACTGAGGATTGTCGATACAGCTGATGACCAATTGGGGAGTGAGTACATGCCTTCTCAAGATCTTTCCTCTGTCTCAATGCTAGCCCCCTCAGTTCTAATTGCCCAAGCTCCACAACGTATATCTTCTGAATCGTCTAATGGCTCGGTAGTTGGCAGCGATAAGTACTCCACCTTCCCTACAACTTCATTATCTGGGGAGAGCGCCGACGGACGTGCTGAGGGTGGTAATAACAGTGATGAGGAGGTGCCCTAGAGTGGTGTACCTCAGATTGGGGGTGCTAACCGGACTAGAGATCCTACAGCTTGGGAGGATAGGTTCGTTAGTCAGGTAGTTTTCCACAAGTTTAGGGAATGATGGCCTCTACGAAAGTTGATTCTGGAATGGAATTTTATTAAGCGAGACCTTCTACCCCTACTCCCAAATATGCATAGATAATTTCGAACTTGAGTGAGTTGGGAGCATTTTCGGAGTGAATGTGTACAGGCGAATGAGCACATGGTAAAAGAGTTATATAGTAATGTGGCCCACATCTTGAAGGGAACCAAAGTAACCAAAGTGCGGAACAAAAAGGTGATATTTACTGGGCAGGCACTCAATGACTACTTAGGGTTCCACGATAAGGATGAGACCCTCTATAATGAAAAGTTGGCAATGGGTGAAGAAGTTCGCCCATGGTTAGCTTCATACCTGGCAATCCCGGGTACTGTTCCAAAGTGGGTGCAATCAGGAGCTAAAATATTTCGGAAGACATTTAACTTTGAGGCTCGGGGTGGTTGACTTTTATGTGCAGTCGGCTTGACCCTACTACCCACGATCAGACTATTCCACTTACCCGTGCTGTTCTTGTTGCATATATTATGGTGGGATACCCTATCAATGTGGGCAATATGATGTCCCGTGTGATTTCTGTTGTGGGGCTTGAGCATGATCGAAACTACCATTTTCCCAATACCCTCACCATGTACTTCCAGGACCTGGAGGTTGGAGAAGAAACCGTTTGATGTCAAGGTCAAGCTAGTGGATCCATTCTCCTGGTTCAGTATGAAGGGCCCAGACAACCCCAAAGACAACAACTACAAGCCACCTGCTTCTGCCCCAACTGGCCAGTCTGAGGAGCTAGCCGTGGTAGATCATTCCACTGAGCTTGCTGCACATACTACTGACTTGCCTCCAGGACCTTCCTCTACTGCTTGCCCCTCCACTTCAACTGGCCTGGGGATCCCATCTTCCCGGGCCCATCCTATCACTGCCCACGAGATAAGCCAGGCCTTGCATAGCTTTAAAAACTGGATGGCAACTGCGTTGTACAAGTTGTCTACTCTATCTTACACTATTGAGGCTTAATCTACACCACAAACAGCTCAGATCCCTCAGTCTATTGAGGACATATTGAAAAAGCTCCTGGAGAACCAAGAAAAGATGATGAAGACACATGATGCCTTGTCTAAGACAGTGGATTCACAGGGCAAGGCTCTGAAGGAGATTGCCCGGGAGCACAAGAAGATGAGGACATCACGGGCTTCCAAGGAGTCTGTGAAAGAGCTCAGAGCAGATGTGGACAAGCTATTGGTGGACCAGATACCTCTAGACTTGTTAGCAGCTGCACCAGTAGCAGAGCCACAGCAGGAGTAGACTCAGAGGCTTCCCAAGAAGAAGATGAAGCTCCCCAGTGCAGCTGAGGCGATCATTGAGTTGGTAGACCCACAGAAGGCTTCCTCCAGTTTGCCACAGGATGCACATGATATCCAGCCTGTCCAGATCCAGGCCCCAGTCCCAGCAGCTGAGCAGTAGGAGACCGGGAACTAGGCTGAGGTTCCTGCACATATAGAGGACCTGGGGACCAGTGATGATCTCATGCAGATGGGCCAGGCCTAGGGAGCTCCTATATCCTTTCTTTGTGTTTTTTGATGCTTATTTAGTAGTTGGCATTGGGGACAATTCCAGCTTTTATTCGTGGGGGTGCTCCCTACTTTTAATTTGGATGGATGTATATATTAGTTGACTTAGTTTATGTTTCTGTTGATTTTCTATTTTGGGTTGTATACAACTTTACATTCAGTACTTTTATCATATTTTTTTTCTATTTGTTATGTATATAAAGTTACATTTTTATATATATTTATCCCCCATTGTATATTCTAATCCCCTATTATAAATATTCATTCTATTTTCTATTTTTGTATAAATTTTTCATTTTTAGCTAAGTAGATAGGCTCGTAGCCTTTTTTCTTCATTTTTTACGCTTTCAATAAGCCCTTGGTTTTCTTAATACCAAGGTTCTTTCCAAGGGTGGAGTATTGTGTGAATCGGGTGGCTCTTTCCCATGATGGATGGCATGATATCATGACCCAATTTCCAAACCCGATCGTGATGGCGCCTCTCGTGAAGACAAGGCCAGCCAACTAACCAAGTCGTCTCTTTAACAATTATTAAACATAAATAAATAGATAAATATAGCTTAACGACAATAATAACCAATATTTACAATCCAACACAACCCGACCGGGGTGTCACAAGTCACGAGCATCTAAAGAAAACCTGAACACAACTACAGGGCCAATAATATACAAGAAATAAATTCCGAAATTCTAAAGACAATGTTCGGTTCCGCGAACGTTGGCGGTCACCTTGCTCAGCTTCAATAGTAATACCTTCAATCAGCTAATAATCCGCTACCGGGTGAACAATACCTGCAACTGCACGCGAGGTGCATGGAGTAAAGTGAGTACTCCAACTCAGTGAGTAATAAGAGTAAATAATAACTGAGCGGCAAGAAATCACGTAAGAGCACTCCATCATGCTATATAGGACAGTACAACCCTTAGAGAAAAAAAAGTAAAACCGTGAAAAATCCTTTAGAAATATCTTGTTCAGTTAAAAACCTCTTTTGAAAATATCCTCTTCCAACAGTTAAGCAAATGAATGTATAATCAGATGGTGCAAGTCCACACATAAGTCAGCCCCTCGGTGTCACACCCCAAAATTCGAGGGACATGACCGGCACTCGACCGAGTAACCCCAGTCAAGCGGACCTAGGTGCCTTTCCTATCCCACGTGTTACCCCACATTTTTCATTTCTTATTAACCAAGCGAAACAGCTAATTATAATTGGAACACCTTATTACAAAAGCATACATAACATGGATAATCTTTAGCGTGATTTACATCTTACATCGCCCAACTTACAAAATACATATTTACATAAGTTCTTAATCCACATTGCCTGTCTACGGAGCCTCTAAAGGTGAAAGAGGAATAATACAATACTTGCCGGCAACAAGACTCCGGCTATACCTTTTACAAATACCAAAACAGGATTCCGAAAGACAAGAACAAAAGCGGTATGAGCCACGCAGGGCTCCGAAAGGAAAGGGGCTCACCAATTCAGCTGGCAGGAAGTAATGAGGGGCTACGGTCGGTGGGCTGGAGTGCCTGCTATAGATCCACCTACAATAATAACACGAATGTAGCGCCCCCAGCAAAAGGGACATCAGTACATTTGAATTGTACTGGCATGTATGAACAAACTTGAAACTCAAACCACACATAAGTAGGAAACAGTAATGGATGCAGCAACCAAACACATATGAAGGAACAATCAAGGCAAACAATTTTACAAACTCTCCTGTTTTCCCCTTCCACAATTTCACTTCAATAGTTTCACAATTTGCTTATATTTTGTTTCAATACTGATTTCGATCACTTTCCACCCTTATTAGCTCGGCCACCCTTATGACCTCGGCCACCCTTATCACCACAACCCACATCTTATTACTTCGTGCTGCGGCGGGCAACCCAATCCCACCGTACAGTTTCAATCCACAAAAAACACAACAACAACAAACAATTCACAAAGGCCAACAACAATACTTCTCAAGAATTAACAACAACAATGTTACAAATGTTTACATAACCATCAATACTATTTCCATTATATTCAACAACCCATATATGTTTAACATCACATTGGTAATTGCCCACAACAAGCCATGGATATTGTTACCACAGTTATTCCAGTTGGACTAGTCACAATTTCCTTTAGTCATTTATTCCTCAATTACAACCACATAACACAATCACAACGTAGAAATCACAAGAAACTCATAAGTAATTTACGTACCTGTCACCTACCAAGCATACGTACATCAAATGAGGCGATTTTACAAGGGTCAAGGTTAGCCATACATACCTGGAGCCAAATTCCCTTTTTAACTTCCATTCTCAACTCACCAAACAGTCTAGCAATGCCAATATAATGTACAAATTAATACACATAACTTAGAATTGAAGTTCAAAACTGCTAATCAAACTCATTTAGGTTATTAATCCCTCTTTGAATACTCCTTCACCCCTACTCAATTCCTCCCACTGGATTTTAGGTTTTTACTAGACATGCATGAAGGATTTCAACCATTATTTCAAGGACTAATGCATGAGACTCCCCCTCTTAGTTTAAACCAGAAATTAAATGGGAGAAGTTAGGGATTTTACCTGTAAGGAAAGGGGGTATGAAGATAAGCTTGAAATTTCCCGGCCCGGATAGTTTTGAAGAACCAAATTTTGGAGAAGATGACTTTCTCTCTCAAGACCCTCTCTTCCTCTCTCTTAATTTGTTCAGCAAGATTGTTAAAATGAGGGGGTTGAGGTGTTTTATAAAAAATGGGTCGGGTTTTAAAATATAGAAAAATAGAAGCCCGAGCAGATCTGCGGTCGCATTCTACGATCGCAGAATCGAAAAGTGGTTCGCAGATTGGACCGCAGAAATGCGCTCAAAAACCCCAAAGGTCTGCCTGGGTCTGCGACAGGAATGCGGACGGTCGCATTTTGCACCACAGAATTGACCTCCACAAATCCTTGAGGAACTTATGGGACGATTATGTGGTCCGCATATTGATTTATGCGATCGCATAAGGGACCGCATTTTCAACATCAGTTTTGACAACCTTTCTGCTTCACTCTGCGGCAGAAATGCGGTCCGCATATTGATTATACGACCGCAAAATGGACCGCATTTTCAACATCAATTTGGACAACCTTTCTGCTTCACTTTGCGGCAGAAATACGATCCGCATAGTTGATCTGCGACCGCATTCTGGACCGCAGAATGACAATTTTTTGGAAAAATCGATTCTTTTAGTTTTTAAGTGCAAAATTAGTAAAAAAGGTCCGAACCGCGGCGAGCTTGTGAGCTGCGAAGAATTCTACACATTCCTAACACATATTCGGACCATGGCACTACGAGTTACTAGGTTTTAAGCACAAAATTTTACGGGGCCTTACATCCTCCCCCACTTAGAATCATTCGTCCTCGAACGAAGATTTTTTTGTTTTTTTTTTTGAAAATCAGTTGGTTTTAAAAACATAATATGCATACTTTCAAAATTTTCACTAACTCTCATATTCTTAGAAAAATTTCGCCAGAGTTTCCTTTGTATTATGGACATATCTACCTGTTAGAAAGCCCCCGAAATATATTTTCAAACATCATTACAGGATTACAACCATCCCTCCAACTATCATACAATTTCCTACCTTAAGAATTGCACACATTTGATCACTTGAAACATTTTTCTTATGAATCAGTTATCCCAATGAGTTCCACATAATCTAACCATTTCAACATACTACATGCATACAAGTAGTTTGTTACCAACTTATACAGCCATTAATTGATTACTTATCACAAGAGTTTTTGTCAAACTTTCATTTATCAAAGATATGTCCACATGACTTAAAACAATCACAACACCTATAAGTCTTGCACAACTAGAGGAACTTCACTAGTATTAGGAAGGAAACAACTCGGACACAATGATAGTTGTTTTAGAGATAGATGGGTCACATAATTTCTTCTAAACTTGATCAAACAGATGGGGATATTTCTCTTTAATTTCCTTCTCTGCCTCCCACGTAGCTTCCTCAACCCGTTGACTCCGCCACAACACCTTGACTGAGGCAACTTCCTTATTTCTCAACTTATGGACTTGTCTATCAAGAATGGCAATCGGAACCTCTTCATACGACAACGCTTCATTAACTTCGATAGTCTCGACTGGCACGATGGTGGATGGATCTCCAACAACTTTCTTCAACATGGACACGTGGAACACCGGGTGCACTAATGACATTTCGGGAGGAAATTCCAACTTATAGGCCACCTACCCTATCCTTTGAACGATTCGATATGGCCCGACATACCTAGGACTCAACTTACCTTTCTTCCCAAAATGCATGATTCCCTTCATAGGGGATACCCTCAAGAACACCCAATCATTAACTTGAAATTCCAATTCCCTCCGACAAACGTCCGCATAAGACTTTTGGCGACTCTGAGAAGTCTTCATCCTATCCTGAATGATTTTAACTTTCTCCATGGCCTGGTGTACAAGATCTGGCCCTATCAGTTCTGCTTCGCCCACTTCGAACCACCCAATCGGGGACCTACACCTTCTTCCGTAGAATGCCTCAAATGGGGCCATCTGAATGCTAGCATGAAAGCTGTTATTGTAAGCAAATTCTATAAGGGGCAGGTGATCATCCCAATTGCCTTTGAAGTCCAAGACACAAGCCCGCAACATATCTTCAAGCGTCTGAATAGTTCACTCTGCTTGACCATCGGTCTGCGGATGGAAAGCTGTGCTAAGATTCACCTGCGTACCCAAACCTTGCTGAAATTTCTTCCAAAAATTAGCTGTGAACTGTGCCCCTCGATCCGAAATAATAGAGAGCGGAGTACCATGAAGCCTCACTATTTACTTGATGTACAACCGAGCATACTGTTCTGCGGTATCGGTGGACTTGACTGGCAAGAAATGAGCTGATTCGGACCTTGGCACTACGAGCTACTAGGTTTTAAGCACAAAATTTTACGGGGCCTTACACTCAGGCACATCACTCTATTACCAAATAACACTAGGGTATCTGGTATCAGTGCAAGAAATAGCATGGATGCCAATGATATGAGAGTGTTGAATGTCATTCCACGTAGTACAAATAGGAACCAATGCATGAATGCAACACAATGCACATGACCGCTGCGGTGCGCAGCCCGATCCATTTGGGTACCCGTGCTCACTGTGGGGGTTCAGACTCTGGAGTGGCTCCTACATCCCAAGCGTAATATCAATATCACACTGTTGCGGCGTGCAGCCCGATCCATCCTCAGTCTAGAAATGCACATATAACACTGCTGCGGTGCGCAGCCCGATCCATGCTCAATTTAGAAATGCACATAAGCCACTATGGCAATATTCAAGTAACATTTCTCAATTTATAACGTTGGTAAGATATCATTTAAGTTTTCAAATCATGAAAAATGACCGAATTTGCAAATTAGCTTTAAAAACCCTAGACCGAGATCAAATAGTATGCAAAAATAATGCAAAAATAGCGATATCAATTCCTGAAAGGATTCACATAGTTGGCACGAAGCCCAAACATGGCAATCAGTCTAAATTATGATGATAACAAGTAGTTTCAGCCAAATACGTAGTAATTTCATCAATTGGGACGGACCAAGTCACAATCCCCAACGGTGCTCTACCCGAGGCTCGCTATCCGGCGTGCAAGTCACCTCAATGCAGCACTATAATGTGCAAATCCGGGATTTCAAACCCTCAGAATATTATTTACAAGTATTACTCACCTCGAATCGGTGAAATCTCTAGATCGCGACGCCTTTGCCCCTCAAATCGGCCTCCACGCACGTAAAATCTAACAAAAATAAGAGCGAATACATCAAATATGCTAAGGGAACAATACCCAATTGAAAACAATCGAAAAATAGCAAAGATCTTGAAACTAGAAAAACCCGAGCCTCGGGCCCACTTTTCAAAAATTATAAAATTCACATCATCGGATTCCTTATCTCGCCACGAGTCTAAACATACAAAAATTATCCAATTCCCATAACATTTCGACCCTCAAAACCATGATTGTATCCAAGAGGGTTTTCTATACTTTTCCAACAAAATTCGCGGATTAAACACTAAAACTAATGATAGATTCAAGTTATACAACCAAAATTGAGTTAAGAATACTTACCCTATTGTTCTCTCCAAAAATCTCCCGAACAATAGCCTTATCCGAGCCCCAAATCATCAAAAATGACAAATGGGACGAAGTTTGGACTTTATTCTGCTGCCCATGGATTTGTTCTTCGCGTTCGCGGTCCTCCTCTCCCGTTCGCGAAGAACAAAGTTCCAAAAATTCATTTTCCAAACTCTGCTCGGACAGCCTCTAGTGTAATAGTAATAATATTTTACACACAACTCCAAATGGCTATTATAATATATTTCTGGAAACTAGATTCAAATAGCTACAACTTTTGTTTTTGAATTATCTTCAAATTCATTGTAGATTAAGAGATACAAGCCTCAAAGGTAAGACCTGCGCAACATAATTGCCTCTTTTTCGCGAACGCGAAGAACAAAATCCCTCGCGAACGCGAAAAAACAATACCAGATACCAGCTTCAGCCATTGCAAAACAGCCCGAGATGATCCGAAACACACCTGAGGCCCTCGGGACCTCAACCAAATACGCCAACATATCCCATAACATTATTCAAACTTGTTTCATCCTTCAGAATGCTCAAAACAACATTAAAACACCAAATTTGCATCGGATTCAAGCCTAACAATTTCAAGAACTTCCAAATTCCATTTTTGATAAAAACCCCAACCAAACCACGTCCGAATGACATGAAATTTTGCAGACAAGTCCAAAATGACATAACGAAGCTACAGCAACTCTCGGAATTCCATTCCGACCCTCGGATCAAAATCTCACCTATCAACCGGAATTCGCCAAAATATTAACTTCGCCAATTCAAGCCTAATTCTACATCGGACTTCCAAAATAAATTTTGATCTCACTCCTAAGTCACAAACAATCCCCCGAAGATAACCGAATCACCAGAAATCACATCCGAGCCCTATAACTCATAAGTCAATGTCCGGTTGACTTTTCCAACTTAAGCCTTCCTTAAAGAGACTAAGTGTCTCATTTCTTTTCAAAACCAATCCAAATCAACTCTAACACACCACATACCAATAACGAAACATGAAGAAGTATAAAATGGGGGAAACAAAGCGGTAACTCATGAGACGACGGGTCGGGTCGTCACATCCTCCCCAACTTAAACCAACGGTCGTCCTCGAGCGTACCCAGAGTTTGTCCTAGAAGCCAACCAATAGCTGAATAACCTTACCAAGCATATACCCAGGGTAATTCCACATCACCCTATCTCATATAGGTCCGACAACACAACATAGCTGAAATTACCCAATCCGTTCTAGCCCATAAATTATAGAACTACCTTTTCACTTCTGAAACCATCAATACGATCAAAACCTCACACCTATACTTTGAATAGTCCCAAACTAGCTGTAATACCCATACTTTCAACCTCAGGTGAAGTCATATGATATACCACATAATCCAAGCACTCGATACGATAACTTCCATTTACAGTAGTTACCCACAACAACCAAATACCGATAGAAAACCTCTTATTTAGCTAAAGTCTCATTCCAACAGTTTCATACACTGCCAACGATAAATGAAACACGCAACAAATCGTAACCATCTCTCAGATCAACCATTCATGAAGCCACTTCCCTTTTGACTAATACCACAGCAGATTTCCGAGCCAAACCTCGATATTATCTTTCCAACAAGCTGAAATCAAATCTGTTCGTATTCATTAATGACTCCAATGATCTCCTCGAATCCAACACACCACTCTGGTGATATGAGACCTCAACACAGGCCTAAGCCACAACTTGCATAATACACGCACCAATAAGGAACTGTCTGAACATACTCAAATCATGACAAATGACTCAAACGAAAGAGCTGTACCTCAAGCTTATCAGTACCATTACAACACAAGGCTGAGACCCTATCTCACATCATGGAAATAGGATACCTGAATCTACCCTGAAGGGTCATACCCCCACGTGGCCTCGCCACAATGCGCGATTCTACCCAAACACTGTTACACATGAAACTCCTTAAGTCGCCATGCTCAAAATCGACAGCCACGCATAATTTGATGTCTGAAACCAAAGCCATTCATTATACCCATGGTGAAACAAATAAAATACGACATGCAACCCGATAGGCCGTGACCAATACTCCATTTACCGAGCCACACTCAATTACTCTTCCCGCTCGACTTTCTCTATGACTCCTCAATAGAACCGCACCATATGTGCCCATATCCAACCAATCATAATGCCTCACAGCACAGAAAAGCAACTCATAGATCTCCCCAGATCACTAACAAGTTCAATAATGATCGAATCAACCTATCCCTCAACAATACAACTCGGGACTAACCAAGATAACTCAAGCTAAATACGTAGCCACGTCGGCCTGCCAACGAACTCAATACCAAGAAGCCTGCAGCTGCTCCTTCCACTACTATAAATCCTGCCGGAGCCATACGATACGGTGCCCGGCACCAAATAAATATCGAAATCCACAGTCTCACCCGGCGACATGCCTGGCCACAAGGAACGCATCCGAAAGCCCCTCAATGCCGAAACTGAATCAATGGTAGAAACCTCTGCATTGACATCCGCCACAAAGGCCCAATTAAGGAAAGCAATCCTTCCTAGCCGTCCGCTGATCCTTGGAATACAAACCACTTTGCTAGAACATAATCCGATACACCTCACCACGCAACCTGTGGCATTTTCCAACATAGCCCAGAGCACAATAGTATAGAATAACCCAACATTGTGACAAACAGTCTACACCCCAATAACACATCCAAAATCTAATATACCAAGCAAAGAAAGATCCACTCGGGCCTCCAAATCCCAATAGCCGCTAACGGTACCAATACACACGATCCACAACCACTACATAATCTGTACCTGAGAACTCCCTGTCTCCAACTCCATATAGCACACGGATCGCTGTACCTAATCCCCAAAATCCGTAGTATGAATACATATCACACCTCGAGTACCCAATCATTCCATGAAAGATATTCTAAAATTCCCCTGTGCCATCAAACAAACTCAGATATCAGCAGTTGATTTAGCAAGAAAGTGCCACAATATTATCGAAGTATTATCAGTTTACATCACCATCCCTTTTTTCCAAGACATTAACTCTCATCAAATCACTTCCGATTAGTAGTACCATTTCCTTGATTGCCTGAGGCTACCCGTTGCCTCAGAATTTTATGAACTTCTTTTTCAGAACTGAACTATAACTCATCTAGTGAAGACCTTCCGTCAATCCCATCTAGAAGAAGAATCATTACACATTTCATGCTTCGCATACCCATAAAAAATATATTCATCTCCAAACCACGATAAAAACCCAATAAGGACTCTCTCCCCCAATTCCACGTGCACAAGCTAAACTGTCATGATTAAATCCTTCTACCCAAACCAAGCTACACAAGCTGTCTGAACTCAAAAGCTTTGCCGCACAATACCCGTAAGGGCTCATTACCTCGAACACATACGAGGAATTAATCATATCCTTACCATATCGATTCGGTCTACTATCAAGCTACTTCATTTATTAGATTTCCCCTCTGATTCATCATCAACTTGATATTCTTCCTTGCTGTAGCATCAAAATGCCTCCATCCAGGCTTAACACATGAGACTTGCACATAATACCACACTTTCTAAGACCCATAGGCCACTAAATACTCTCTCAACTGTTCCCAGAAATACCACATTCCAGAGTACTTTACCCCGAAGAACCTCCTGCGACTCTGAATTCGTTACCATTACTTCCAAGATACTGATACATAGAATCCCATAATTAACATAAAATACCACAAGTCTTGATCTTTTTTAATGAAAACACAGTCTCCAGCCACATACACAACCTTAAGACACCTGATTATTACATGCAAAAAATCTTGTACACAATAAATCATTCTCGAGAGTCATTTACTCTTATACGACTGTAAATTACCTGACTTAACGAACAGAACCACTCGTGCCTTATAATACTCCGACACTAAAGAACATGATCTCATACCAATACAAACAACCATCTTCTTTCTCTATACACTGAGCATTCTTTATTAATAATAGCTCAAGACATCCTAGTATTTTCTCACATCTACGAAGCACCATGTAACCTTTGTCAAAATTTTGCTTCACTCGTGCCATCCTCGGCTCAATTTCTGCTACCCGAACTGATCCGCCAGCATACTTTGAAAAGGAACCAACATAGTACATAATCGTGTAATCAGCTAATCAACAGCAACCTCCCCAACTTGGCTCGAAGCCATATATATCAGGACACACTCAATAACCCATAATACTTTTACTCTAATGATGGCACAATATCATAGTGAGATTAAACATATATCATCTACTAGTTTATGAAAACACAGATTATCTAGTACTGAAATCCTCGGCAAACCTCGCATTCATCCCCATGTCAGTTGAGTCCACTCTCTAGAGCGACCCGAATTTATCAAATTTCAACACGTGCTCTGCAATTACACATGAGATCTTCTATCAATATACATAAGAATCATACCACTTAAGAACACTCCGCATGAGATAACCCATCTGCTTCGCCTCAATTTAATACTTCGGTATACCTTCCACCATCATATACGTTACATAGTCATTAGTCTTCTTGAGTCTGAACTCATACCGCCACATGTAATACGCTACCCTCCCCAACTAGGAGACATGAAAATATTCTTCATGCGCTCATATTCGGGCTACACATCGAATCACAATAGGAATCGAACACTTAATAGTTCATCTATTATCCAGCAGACTTCTTCGTCACTACCAAGTCATATAGATACATCTCGCAGTACTAACATACTCATCCCATGGATATCCAACTGCCATTCCGACTAATTGGGATAATACCGAACATATAAGTTCAAAACACTTGCTCACACAATAAGCACCTCGGTGCTCAAACCATGGCAAATATCCAGCCTCAAGTCCTCCAGACTGGCCCAACATTAAACTCACAGAGATTACACTCGCCGCTTGATCAGGTAATCACAAGCCATCAAGGAACATCTGACTCTGAGCGCTCACGTGCGCATACAGACGTGTCGAAGGAATTTCAAGAGTTATATCTCAAGCTGAATCAAGTACGCACGATAAGAATTCCAAGAAATTGAAGTTTTCCTAAAGGTTCTGCAGCCCCTCAAGGATAAATACAGACGTCTCTGTACCGATCCGCAAGACTCTACTAAACCTGCTCATGACTCGTGAGACCTAGTAACCTAGGCTCTGATACTAACTTGTCACGACCCAATTTCCAAACCCGGTCGTGATGGCGCCTTTCGTGAAGACAAGGCCAGCCAACTAACCAAGTCATCTCTTTAACAATTATTAAACATAAGTGAATAGATAAATATAGCTTAACGACAATAATAACCAGTATTTACAACCCAACACAACCCGATTGGGGTGTCAGAAGTCACGAGCATCTAAAGAAAACCTGAACACAACTACAGGTCCAATAATATGCAAGAAATAAAATTTGAAATTCTAAAGACAACATCCGATGCCGCGAACGCTGGCAGTCACCTTGCTCAGCTTCAATAGTAATACCTTCAATCAGCTAATAACCCGCTATCGGGTGAACAATACCTGCAATTGCATGCGAGGTGCAGGGAGTAAAGTGAGTACTCCAACTCAGTGAGTAATAAGAATAAATAATAACTGCGCACCAAAAAATCATGTTACAGCCAAACACACACGCAAGCGCATGCGGTCGTCAAGTAATAAAGTGACTAAAAGTCGGATGTCGATCCCACGAGGAATTGTGATTAACAATTAACTAAATTAGACTATCCTAATTATCTATACAAGAATTAAACCTAGTAATATTTGATTCTAAATTAATTAAATAAATAAAAACAAATAATGAACTTTTAACAAAGAGAAAGAGCAGATTTTGATGATATCAATGTAATGAAAAGATCTAGGGTTATGGGCTATCTAACAATCATATTGTATTCTTCAATTGAATTGACTAACTAATTTATCTAGTTTATTGGTTGACAGGATTAATATTGCTCATAAGAATCTGTCGAGTTCTTACTCGCCCATTCAAGCTAACCTAACGCCTATATGTCTATGGAGTTAGAATCAACAAGAACGCATTTATAATTCCTGTAAATCAACCAAGCAAGGCAATTAGGTATATGTCTATCCTAACCGCGAATCCGTTCCCTGAGGCCCAGGTTCAAGAACTTGCTTTACTCAATCCTATATGCAATCTAGAATTCTCACTTTCTAGTTCAACTCTAGATTCATAGATAATATTCAATTGGTGATCAAGCAATCAAATAATTAAGTGCAACATTGAATAAATAAACCAATATGGTAAACTAAGAAATCAAAATTAATATTCGAATAACAATAGTCATGAAAGAACCACAACCCTAGAACGTAAAGTTTAGCTCCACATAGACAAGGTAGCAAAATAACAAATCATACAAATAAGCATAAAAAGACTAAGTTTAGGGAAGAAAAGATGAAACTCGGCCTCCACGGCGGCTCTGTGCTCTTCTTTCGTCAAAAATTTCTCTAAAAAACGTTCTCCTATGTATATATACCAAGTAGGGTTGGGCCCAAACAATTATACCTTTTCCAAGGTAAAAAAGTACACCTTTCCCGGGCTTAACTAGCGCTGCCGCGCACCTGGGCGCGCATCCGGGCGTGCTAGTTGGACAACTTTCTGTCTCTGGGCGCGCTAAAACTAGCGCGGCCGCGCTATTTCGAGTTGTTCACCCTGTTACGTCTCACATTTGGAAAAACATAAAACATGAACGTCGTAGAACTTTGAGTTATCTTTCCAACCATATATGGTGAAGCTAAAATAGAGTTTTGAGCGAAAAGTTATATCTATTTTACTAGACAGTATACAATCTGCCTACTGGAGTCTTCGTTCGCTCTAACCATCATCCGTTGACTCCCAAACACTATCCCGGCTTAATTCCTTAAAACTTTAATCAAAATATAAAGATCCAAATCACTTTAATTCATTTCATAACATGTACATAGCTCGAAATTACTCCTACAAGGCATAAAACACACCATTAGTGCAAAAAACTAGCGTTTAAAGCTCAAACTCAATTTAAATGCTGTAAATTAGAGTGTAATAAGCGACTAAAATATGCAATTATAGACTATCATCAACACCCCACACTTAAACGTTGCTCATCCTCGAGTCAACCAAAAATTTACTCTATCTATGAGCACATAACATATTGAAGCACACTACACCAATGATTATGGTTGATAGCAACAATTAAACTCTAGCATATGCAATCACATACACTTCCCTTTTCTTATGCCATACTTCACAAATATTCATAACAAAGACGACATGCTCATAATAATTCTGACCTCAAAAATCAACTCAATGTCACAATGCACTCATGTCTTGAACACCCAACGTCGTAGAGAAGTCTAATAACGTTACCTATCCCTCATGAAGCCATGTGCCCTCACAACAAGAACAAGAGAATATGCTGAACCCACACAGTCAAATCTCATAATCAAATATAGTTTTAAGACTCATATATATATCAAAGAACTCTCTCACTCTCACAACAAAAAAGTCACATGCATGCACTTGGTACCATAAGCTTGCCCTTAATGTAAATCTCTACTAATCTAAGCTCACTCGATCTAAAATCAATTACGACTTTTTCATGGTTTTAATGTGGGCTAAGGGACGGGTAGGATATATTTAGGAAAAGTGATTCACCCTCTTAAATACTTTAACACATTACATAATCAACTTTAAGCGCAATTTCTTCAATTTACTTGACTTTCACACTCAATATCACCCCCAAAATTCTCCTTTCTTCTTTAAGCACTACATTAATTCATACCCACTAGCAGAAACAAGACAACAATGTATTCATCTCTAATTTTTTTTTTTCAGATTATTCTTTCTTTTTTTTCCGCTAGTGATGTATTATTTTTAAAAACAATAAGTGCCCCATTCTTTCTTTCATTGGTTCCACTCAAAAGCCACCCCACTCTTAGTTCCTTCTTACTTCTTTTAGAGCTCATCTCACGATTAAAGTGCTTTATGAGGAAAAGGGATCAAAACAATATCAATTAAGAACAAAAAGGGTATAGGCTTGTAATGTGGGTGCCAAATAAAAGTCTTTAGGCTCAAAAGGACTAATTAGTGATAAATTTTATTTGTGATAAGTAGTAAAGCTCAAAAAGATCAAAGAAAGCCTAAAATCATTTTTCAAACCGAACATCGCCTAAAATTTCGCTTAAATTCACACACCAGGCAAGTTCTAGACGCAAGTACACAACATGGACTACAGAAAAACCTCACCACACATGGCACATGACTCACTAAGGATGATCCCATTCCGACTCTCAACAATTGCAAGTATTCACGGAGCCACGAGATACTAAGCATGAAGCAAAAAGTGAACATAAGTCAAGAAAACGAGACATAGGCATCACAAGACATGCTATCCAACTAAGCAAGGCATCATCAATAATTTCAAATCATAGGGAAGATAGTACACATGCCAAAGCCTAAATATTCTACTATCAAACAAGTCAAGGGCACCTAGGTTTATCATTCTTCCTCCATGTATTCCCTAAATTCTAATCCACTCTAAAAATAAAATAAAAAAATACTACCACCCGGTTCAAACTACATCTCATGAAAAAGAACCGTGGCACAAAGAAAAACCACGGGGGATTATTACTACCTAAAGAAAGCTAAAAGACATATTTTTGTATTTTTTGTTTAGACTTTAATCCCTCAAGAAAGTTTTCTAGGAAAGTCCAAATTTTTCAAAATTTTTTTAAAGAAATTACTACACTAAGAACGAGTACTATAACTAAGCTAACATAGCACAGAAAATCACCCAGACA
>MU768312.1:65546-80561 GCA_026770625.1 Nicotiana glauca
AATCTGTCGAGTTCTTACTCGCCTATTCAAGCTAACCTAACGCCTATATGTCTATGGAGTTAGAATCAACAAGAACGCATTTATAATTCCTGTAAATCAACCAAGCAAGGCAATTAGGTATATGTCTATCCTAACTGCGAATCCATTCCCCGAGGTCCAGGTTCAAGAACTTGCTCTACTCAATCCTATATGCAATCTAGAATTCCCAATTTCGAGTTCAACTCTAGATTCCTAGATAGTATTCAATTGGTGATCAAGCAATCAAATAATTAAGTGCAAGATTGAATAAATAAACCAATATGATAAACTAAGAAATCAAAATCAATATTCGAATAACAATAGTCATGAAAGAACCACAACCCTAGAACGTGAAGTTTAGCTCCACATAGACATGCTAGCAAAACAACGAATAATACAAAGAAGAATAAAAAGACTAAGTTTGGGGAAGAAAAGATGAAATCCGGCCTCCACGACGGCTCTGTGCTCTTCCTTCGTCAAAAATTTCTCTAAAAAACGTTCTCCTATGTATATATACCAAGTAGGGTTGGGCTCAAATAATTATACCTTCTCCAAGGTGAAAATGGACACTTTTCCCGGGCTTAACTAGCGCTGTCGTGCACCTGGGCGTGCATCTGGGCGCGCTAGTTGGACAACTTTCTGTCTTCGGGCGCGCTAAAACTAGCGTGGCCCCGCTATTTCGCATTTTTCACCCAGTTCCGTTCCTAATTTGGACAAACATAAAACATTAAAGTTGTAGCCCTTTGAGTTAGCTTTCCGACCATATATTGTGTAGCCGAAATGGAGTTCTTAGCAAAAAGTTATGTCTATTTTACTAGACCGTATGCAATCTGCCTACTGGAGTCATTATTCGCTCTAACCATCATCCGTTGACCCTCAAACACGATATCGGCTTAATTCTTTGAACTTTTACTCAAAATTTAAAGCTCAAAATCACTTGAATTAATTCCATAACATGTATATAGCTCGGAATCACTGCTACAAGGCATAAAACACACCATTAGTGCAAAATACTAGCTATTAAAGCTTAAACTCAATTTAAGTGCAGTAAATTAGAGTGTAATAAGCGACTAAAATATGCAATTATAGCCTATCATCAAATCACGTAAGAGCACTCCATCATGCTATATAGGACAATACAACCCTTAGAGAAAAAAAGTAAAACCGTGTAAAATCCTTTAGAAATATCTCGTTCACGTAAAAACAACTTTTGAAAATATCCTCTTCCAACAGTTAAGCAAATGAATGCATAATCAGATGGTGTAAGTCCACACATAAGTCAGCCCCTCAGGCACAGCACTCCGTTAACAAATAACGCCAGGGTATCTGGTATCAGTGCAAGAAATAGCATGGATGCCAATGATATGAGAGTGCTGAATGTCATGTCACGTAGTACAAATAGGAACCAATGCATGAATGCAATGCAATGCACATGACCGCTGCGGCGCGTAGCCCGATCCATTTGGGTACCCGCGCTCACTGTAGGGGTTCAGACTCCGGAGGGGCTCCTACAGACTAAGCGCAATATCAATATCACACCGTTGCGGCGCGCAACCGATCCATCCTCAGTCCAGAAATGCACATATAACACTGCTGCGGTACGCAGCCCAATCCATGCTCAATCCAGAAATGAACATAAGCCACAAGGGCAATACTCAAGTAACTGTTCTCAGTTTAAAACGTCAGTAAGATATCATTTAAGTTTTCAAATCATAAGAAATGGCCGAATTTGCAAAACAGCTTTAAAAATCCTAGACCGAGATCAAATAGTATGCAAAAATAATGTGAAAACAGCGATATCAATCCACGAAGGATTCACATAGTCGTCACGAAGCCCAAACATGGAAATTAGTCCAAATTATGATGATAACAAGTAGTTTTAGCCAAATACGTAGTAATTTCATCAATCGGGACGGACCAAGTCACAATCCCCACCGGTGCTCTACCCTAGGCTCGCTATCCGGCGTACAAGTCACCTCAATGCAACACTATGATGTGTAAATCCGGTGTTTCAAACCCTCAGGATATCATTTACAAGTATTACTCACCTCGAATCGGTGAAATCTCTAGCTCGCGACGCCTTTGCCCCTCAAATCGGCCTCCACGCGCGTCAAATCTAACCAAAATAAGAGCGAATACATCATAATATGCTAAGGGAACAATACCCAATCGAAAACAATCAAAAATAGCAAAGATCTTGAAACTAGCAAAACCCGAGCCTCGGGCCCACTTTTTGAAAATTACAAAATTCACATCATCGGATTCCTTATCTCGCCACAAGTCTAACCATACAAAAATTATCCAATTCCAATAATATTTCGACCCTCTAATCCATGATTCTATCCAAGAGGGTATCTATACTTTTCCAACAAAATTTGCGGATTAAACACTAAAACTAGTGATAGATTGAAGTTATACAAACTAAAATTGAGTTAAGAATACGTATCCCATTGTTCTCTCCAAAAATCTCCCAAAATATTGCCTTATACGAGCTCCAAATCGTCAAAAATGACAAATGGGATGAAGTTTGGACTTTATTCTGCTGGCGAAGAATTTGTTCTTCACGTTCGCGGTCCTCCTCTCGCGTTTGCGAAGAACAAAGTTCCAAAAATTCATTTTCCAAATTCTGCTCGGACAGCCTCTAGTGTAATAGTCATAGAGTTTTACACACAACTCCAAATTACTATTATAAGTTATTTCTAGAAACTAGATTCAAAGTACTACAACTTTCATTTTTGAATCATCTTCCAATCTATTGTAGATTGAGAGACACGAGCCTCCAAAGTAAGACCTACGTAACAGAATTGCCTCTTCTTCGCGAATGCGAGGATCTCTTCGTGAATGTGAAGAACAAAACCCCAGAAGCCAAATCCTTCTTCACGAACGCGAGGGAAAACTCACAAACACGAAGAACAATACCAGATACCAGCTTCAGCCATTGCAAAACAACACGAAATGATCCGAAACCACACCTAAACACACCCGAGGCCCTCGGAACCTCAACCAAACATGCCAACATATCCCATAACATTATTCAAACTTGTTCCAACCTTCAGAATGCTCAAAACAATATTAAAACATCAAATTTGCATCGGATTCAAGCCTAATAATTTTAAGAACTTCCATATTCTATTTTTGATCAAAAACTTAGCCAAACCACGTCCGAATGACATGAAATTTTGCAGACAAGCCCAAAATGACATAATTAAGCTATAGTAACTCTTAGAATTCCATTCCGACCCTCAGATCAAAATTTGACCTTTCAACCGGAATTCGCCAAAATACTAACTTCGCCAATTCAAGCCTAATTCTACATCGGACTTCCAAAATCAATTCCGATTGCACTCCTAAGTCACAAATCATTCCCCGAAGCTAAGCGAATCACCGAAAGTACCATCCCATCCCTATAACTCATAAGTCAATGTTCGGTTGACTTTTCCAACTTAAGCCTTCCTTAAAGAGACTAAGTGTCTCATTTCTTATCAAAACCAATCCAAATCAACTCTAACACACCACATACCGATAACGAAACATGAAGAAGCATAAAATGGGGGAAACGAAGTGGTAACTCATGAGACGACGGGTTGGGTCGTCACACATGACAACCTTCTTAAGGGTTTGAGTCTGTTTTTGATTTTTTTGTTTTTGTTGTAGTTTATCGTTAAGGGTACCTCAAAAAAAGCTTCACTTGGGCCTAACACATTTGCCTTTGATCCTATGGTCAAAGACAAGTGGTTGTGTTTAGGATGGTGAAAGTAGTGTCCTTGAGACTCTTGTGTTGACCAAACAAATATCATGTGGTCTTTCGGGACTATTTTGTGCTTAATCGTGTCTAAGATTGTTATGGGCCCCCGACTCTATGTATTTAGCGACCCTTGAGTGTGTGTGGCGATAAACCGAATCTTGAGTCCAAGTCCCAAGCCAATGGTCTAGAACTTGCCCGGAATATTTGTTGAGCCAAAATTTTGAGTGAAATTCAACTTGAGAAGTAATTGTAGGCTCTCGTTGATCCAAATGATAAGTTGAACAATTCCATAGCCTACCAATGATATAATCCCTAGCTAACCCTTTTGAACCTTAAACCTTTTTCTTTTAAAAACCAATGCTACAAGCCTATACCCGTTCTAAAGTATACCCTCTCTTGGCACCCAAATCTTTTCTTTAGTACATGGAAAAAGTATAAATTTGGGGGGAGAGATGAGGAATGTAACAATGTTGTAAAAGGTACAAAAGCAAAAGAAAAGGAAGGCAATGAAAAAAGAAAGAAAAGAAAAAACAAAAAGAAAAAGAATCCCAATGTGCAAAGAATAAACAGTGATTCAAGAAAACAAAAGTGAAAAAGGTATGGAAAAAGTACAAAAAAGAGAGGTGTTTTGAATTGCATGAGAAAGAGTGACAATGTGCCTCTCCAACCCCTTGAAAAGAAGTGAAACACTTAAAAGAGTCAAGAAAATTGTACCAAAATGAATCAAAAAGAAGTGCTTAAGGGAAGATGGAATCCATATAGAACAACAACTTTTCCTACCCTCAACCGAAAGCCTTCACATTGAGTCCACAAAATCCATATATGATCTTGAGTTGGATGACGCTCGCATTAGTGGATACTTACATGAGGGTCAAGTATATGGTACTTAGAGCCGGACTTGTGACCTTTCCTTGAGAGAGACGAGTGAATTCCCATTAATCTCGATTTGGGTGCTTAATTTTAAAATGTGAGGTTTGCTTAGGGAGAGTTGAGTATGTTTGAGTTTGGGTTCCACAGCGGCCAAAGTAGTTGATAGACCTCCTTGATGCAATGAGTCAGTTCTTAATGCTCTTGTGTCGCACTTGATCCATAGTTTTTCAAAGATTAAATGTTGTTAATGATCCATTCGTATTAAGGGGAATTGTTAGTCCCAATTGATTCTTGTTAAGGTTACTTTAGGATAGTTCGAATTACTTGGATTTTCCTTTAAGGGGTAGGTCTTATTTTGTTTGCTTGAGGACAAGCAAAGGTTTAAGTTTGGGGGAATTTATAAGTCGGTATTTTAACATGTTTTATGCCCCTACTTTCCTATGCTTTGATTATAAATTGCTACAAAATAGTCCCAAAATGCTCACAGTTGTGTTTGATTGCAGGTTTGATCGACAAAGTGACGAAATGTCAAAGATCAGCCAAAAAAAGAGTGAAACCTGCTCAAGCATCAAAGATCAAGAGATCTAAGGAAAAGAGAACCTAGTACGGACCATGCAAAAGTGAATACGGCTGCACTAGGAGGTTCAAAGAGTTGGTATAATCAGGCTGAAGGCTACGCGGCCGCGGTATGTTTCTCGCGGTCCATGGTCAGGCTCCGTGGCTGCACTACTCTTTTGTGTGGTCCGCAGATATGAGGTTTAGAGAGGTTGACAAATGGCCAATTCCAAGGAATGCGGTCCACAGTCGTTCTTGTGTGGACTGCGCCAACTCCCTCCAAGGCCGCAGTACACTTCCACGCGGTCCGCGGACCTCAAGTTCAGAGAAGCAAAAAGTTGAAGTCCAAGAGCCAGTGCGACCGCAGTCCATTTTGTGCGGCCTGCACTGACCCCGCAGGGTTAGTTTTGTCCAGTTTTTCCAGCCTAGTATAAATAGAACATTTTACCATTTTTAGATCAGTTTTTGTATTCCAGGCTTAGCTGCGTTCGTGAGACTCGGTTTTGTAGCCATTTTTGGCACTTTTGCTTTTCAATAACGATAGATTATTGTAGTTTCTTCTTAGTAATCAATTAATATGCTTAGTTCTTCATCTATTTCTTTAATTTCTGTATCTAGCATGAGTAGCTAAACCCATTATCTAGGGTTGGGGCTCAACCCTAGTGTGGTTAATTGATGAGTGTTGCCATCTAAGGTTAGATTGACTATGGGTAATTGTTATTTGGGTTGATTTTATGTTTTAATTAAGAATTTGTGGTTGCAAATACTGATTCAAGCTTTGTGGGTTTAACTCTTCTTGATAAAGAAAGTCTATGACCCCAAAATTGACCAACAAAGAATTGGGATGGACTCATGAGAAATAATAGTCCCAGTTAACAGGTTAAATCTCGAGAGAGTAATCACCTGCTTGAACCCTAGTTGCTTGGTCTAATTTGCCTATCCATTTGGTCTTGAGAGAGTCAATTGGGAAAAATCACTCTCTATACCGAGAGGTGTAAGAGTGGGTAAAATTGTGCAGCGGTTATAGCATAATTCCCAACTGTTTCAATCGAATCCTAGTAACATCTACCCATCAATTAGCTACATAGGTGATGTCACAACCCTAGTATCCTTCTTCCCATTAGATACCACTTAGCAATATCCTCGTAGCTTAATTTAGTGTTAATAATTAGTTTTATAAAAATAGTTATAAAATCAAAAATCAAAAATGTTTGAAGCGACATTAGGAGTACAAACACATTTCTAGACTAGACAGAAAATCCAACTCCACTACTAGCTCCCTAGGGAAATCGATCCTGACCTCTATTCGGGTAAAAGCTATTGTGACCTGCTCTTCCTACCATAGTGTAGCATCAAGTTGGGAGCGATCAATCCTCGCGAACACGAAGAAAAATACCAGACACCATGAGCAGCTATTGCAAAAGTGCCCGAAATGATCCGAAACCACCCCGAAACACACCAGAGGCCCCTGGGGCTCTGTCCAATCACAAAACAAGTCCCATAACATAACACGGACCTGATCGAGGCCTCAAAACACATCAAACAACATTGAAATCTTGAATCGCACCCCAATTCAAGCTTAATGAACTTTAAAACTTCAAACTTCTATATTCGATATCGAAACCTATCAAATCACGCTCGATTAATTTTAAATTTTGCACATAAGTCACATTCGACATTTCAGACCTACTCCAACTTTCAGAATTTGATTCTGACCCCGATATCAAAAAGTCCACTTCCGGTCAAACTCCTAAAAAATCTTCAAATTTCTATCTTTAGCCAAATGACTCCTAAATGACCCACAGACCTCTGAGTTCACTTCCGATCGCGTTCCCAACACCAGAATCACCATACGGAGCTATTCCCAGAATCGGAATCCCAAACGAATATTGATAAAACTGAAATACACTTCAATCCAAACTTATGCAATTCTTTAAAAAATGCTGACTTCCATAATAAGTGTCGAAACGTTTCTGAGTCTTCTAAAACCTGATCTGGACATATGTCCAAATCCGAAATCAACATACAAACCTGCTGGAACCTTCGAATCCTAATTTTGCGGTCGTCTACTCAAAAATCCAATCTTAGTCAATTCTTTTAATTTAAAGCTTCCGAAATGAGAATTCTCTTTCCAAATCAACTCCGAACATCCCAAAATTCAATTCCAACCTTGCGTACAAGGCATAATACCTAAAGTGAAGCTGCTTATGCTTCAAACTACTGAACGACGCGCTAGAGCTCAAAACGACCGGTCGGGTCATTACAATTTACATACATTTACGTAATTACTTTACAAAGTTATTTAAAATTTATTTTTAAATAATTTGATAAATATACTTATGGCAACATCATCCCCCATGAACTAAAATTTTATAGCAGCACCAACTGCAATAGAAGAAAGAAGAAAAAGGAGAAGAAGAAGAAGAAGAAGAAGAAAACTAATGAGAAGGAGAAAGGGGGTTGAAGTTGTTTAAAAAGTGGGTACAAGTTAAAACTTTTAAAAAAATGGGCATAGATTAAATGGGGGCGACCAAATAGGGCACCCCGTACAATTTTTACTATGTGATATGTCTTCTTCACAAAGTGGAGGTCCAAACACAATACTCCTTTAATCCAATAGAAATAACATCGGGTAGCTACTTTAAGCATGTTGTTTCAAATAATTCACAGTTTATAATATATTTAAAGATTAGTCAATTTCTCTCAACCATTCGCCTTGAGGCATCAGACTTCGTCAAAACTTTTATCTTGGGTAATTTGCAGAAATGACCTTTTTTAAGGCTACTATTTAAATTTCATCAAGGAATCAACGGACAATTTGTATAAAAGCCCTGGAAAGTGCTACAAGTTCAAGATTTTGTTATGATTAATCCATTGTATGCTATTCTAGTTTCATTACCTCATTGTTCACTGTCAACATATTTATTCTTTGGTCTGTACAAAACAAGTTGCTTTACAATTTCTATTCGTAAAATTGATAATTTGAAAAAAAAAATGATTGTTGTTGTTTGGTTTCTTTCTCTTTTTGTATTCTTCCTTCCTCTAGTCTTTTTAAAACACTTCCCCAACCATGCATGATGGAACCATGACACAAAGAAGAAAATAAGTGGTTGTCACTTGTTATGATCATGTATGGTCACTTTATAATTTTATGTCCCAAAAAAATGATATTAGTAATGCTAATAAGAATTTTTTCCTTGAGCCGAAAGTTTATAGAAAACGGTCTTTTGACATTTACAAGGTAGAAGTAAGGTTTTTGTTCACTATCCTGCCAAAATTTTGTTTGTGGCATAACATTTAATATGTTGTGTTATTTCTCTGAGAGCTGGGAAAATATTTTATTTAATTGATGGTGGTCGAAAACATAAGGCAAGTTTATAAATTAATTAAAAAAGGACTAACAATCAACAATAATCCAACATGGGCACTAATCAAAGTGTACTTTTCGTTTCTCAACAAAAAGTAGAAGGCCACAAAATTCTCATATTTTTGTTGCCATCCTATGTATTTATTGTGAGTTGAGACATTTGAAGTGTTTCTGCTTCATGTTGTTGAATTTATGGATGACAGTTAAAAGTGTTTGGTTCTTGCATGAAAAGCATGTACCCACTCAATATGACTTTTGTAAATTCTCAGACAAATTTGCAATTGCTAACCATACAGAAAATAAAAATTATACTAGGCAAGCCAGTGTGACGAGCTCTAATTGAGGAGGCTGATGGTCAGGAAAATCGATCTCAAGTCTCCCATATGGGTAAGCACTCACACAACCCTTGCGGGCAATTTCTTTTATTTAACAATAATATACTAGAAGTTTATTGGTTCGATTAATCCAAAATTTCATTGGATATATAAACTCAATGAGATTTATTAACTTTTATTATGATATATTAGAACCAATACGTTTTTTTTAACTTTTAAATATTTATTTTTTTAGTTTAGAACTTAAAGGAAAAATATTAAAAAAATATTTTAAAAAATAGGGATTTTTACTTACCTATACATTATTTGAAACCTTATTACGAAAATTATCCATGTTTTTATTCACCCGACCTAAACACATTTTAGTTACAAAATATATACAATACACACACACACACACATATATATATATATATATATATATATATATATATGTACAATTAATTATATATTATACATTTTCGCTCATTTCGCATTCTCTCTTGGTTTGGGAGATTTTATTCACAATTACTATCCGAGCTTATTTAGGTTATCGAGCAAAGCCCCTTACTTCTACCCAATTCCCCTTACTAAATTTTAGATTTTGAAAGACATGCATGTGAGTTTCCACCCATTATTTCAAGAATCAAATCATGAGACTCCCTCCCGTAGCTTAAAATATGGAAATCAAGGAAAAAGGGTTAGGGATTTTACCTGTAAGAGTGGGAACGAAGGCAATCAATTAGGATTTTTCCCGGTCCGGCTAGTTTTTAAAGAATCAATTTGATCAAGACCACTTTATCTCTCAAGAACCTCTCCTCCCTCTCTCTTATTTTGTTCAAAAAATATGTAAAAAATGAGGGGTTGGGGAGTTTTATTAGAAAGGGGGGTCGGGTTTTAAATTTTAGAAGATAGAAGCCCGAGCAAGATATGCGGTCGCACTATGCGATCGCCAAACTGGAATGCGGTCCGCATATTGGACCGCAGAACTGACCCCAAATCACTGAACATCTCTGCCTGGGTATGCGGTGGAAATGCGGTCCGCATTCGGATTATGCGGTCGCATAATGGACCGCATTTCTAACATCAACTTAGACTAACTCTCTGATTAACTATGCGGCAGGAATGCGGTCCGCATATCGATTATGCGGTCGCATAATGGACCGCATTTTCAACTTTAATTTTGACAATTCTTGTACTTCACTCTGCGGCATAAATGTGGTCCGCGTAGATGATATGCGACCGCATTCTAGACCGCAAAAATGGAAATTTTTTGGAAAATTGATTCTTTTGATTTTTAAAAGCTTAGATCACTACCAAGGGTCCGATGCTCTCCGCGAAGAATTCTACCCATTCCTAATACATATTCGGAGTCGACACCACGAGTTACTAAGTTTTGAGACCAAAAATTATTTACGGGGCCTTACATCTATGTGCGGATCGGGTTGCACGCCACAACAGTGTGATTTTGAGTATAGTTCCCGATATTTGTTTTTATGTGTTTGTTTCCTATTTTTCTGAGGAAAACTCGTATTAGCTGCATGAGTTGAGTAGTCCCTTCTAAAATTCGTTTTCCTCTTGTGTCGCATTTGAATTGGTAGCCTATTGGCATATTGTGGCATCATACGAGACTTTTGATCATGTCCGGGTGGCTTATTGCTTGAGCAGTTCGTACTGGGTGAGACGAGATCATTGGATTTAGGTTCAGTGCAATCTGATTGTATGAAGTATATTAAGGAGCTAATACCATTATTGGGTTCGGAATGAGGCGATGGTTCTTGTCAGGAGTATATACCCAATGATTTTTTGATTCGGTAGTTGGTTAGGAATTTCTACACATCTCTTCTGTTGTGGCAGTATTGTAAAAGTTGGAAGAATACTTAAATGTAAGTTGAGGTGCGTGGTGAGCATCAGATTCGGGGAATGTTGCTTATTATGATCGGAGAATGTTATTACGGTCCTGTGGATGAGGTGATGTTGAGAGTTCAGCAAAGGCATGCAGTCGTGGTCTGGTACTTTGTGTAGTGATTGATACAGTGGTCATATATTAGAAGCAGGCCTAGCAGAGAATTTCGGATGCTAGAATTTGGCTCTAAGATTATTTTATTGAATAAAAGGTAATATCTTCAGAATTGATCGAGCTAATATTCTCAACTACGTTATGGTAGCACGGATAGGTGCACGAGGTGTTTAACTGTGATTTCAGGCAACTCTAGCGCAGTTCATAGCACGTTCGAGGATGAACGTATGTTTAAGTGGGAGAGAATGTAACCACTTGACCGGTCGTTTAGAGCTCTAGTGCGTTGTTCAGTAGTTTGAGGCCATGAGCAGCTTCATTTCAGGTTTTAAGACTTGTATGTATGATCGGAATTGAATCCCAGGAAGTTTAGAGTTGATTTGGAAAGAGAATTCTTATTTCGGAAGCTTTAAGTTGAAAGAATTGACCAATATTGGATTTTAGAGTAAACTACCTCAGAATTAGGATTTGAAGGATCCATCAGGATCGTATGGTGATTTCGGACTTGGGCGTATTCCTGGATTGGGTTTTGAGTGACCAGGAAGCGTTTTGGCGCGTATTGTGGAAGTTAGCATTTTGGAAGAATTTCATAAGTTTGGGTTGAAGTGCATTTCAGTGTTATCAACGACTGTTTGGGATTCTGAGTTTGGGAATATCTTCGTATGGTGATTTTGGTGTTAGGAGCGCGATCGGAAGTGAATTCGGAGGTCTGTGGGTCATTTTGGAGTCATTTGGCTAAATATAGAAATTTGAAAGTTTTTGAGAAGTTTGACCGGATGTGAGTTTTTTTAATATCGGGATCGGATTCTGATTCAGTAAGTTGGAGCAGGTCCGTAATGTCAAATATGACTTGTGTGCAAAATTAAGGGTCAATCGGACGTGATTTGATAGGTTTTAGCATCGAATGTAGAAATTTGAAGTTCTAAAGTTCATAAAGTCCGGATTGGGGTGTGATTCATGAATTCGGCATTGTTTGATGAGATTTGAGGCCTCGAGCAGGTCTGCATTATGTTTTGGGACTAGTTGACATGACTGGTTGGGGTCCCCGGGGCCTTGGGTGGATTCCGGGTGGTTAAGGATTGAATTGGGGTTGGAAAGAATAGCTTAAACAGATAATAGCTAGTGTAACCGTACCTGCGAGGTTTTGGCCGCAGGGCCGCAGAAGCGGCCAAAGGGGCGCAGATGCGGTGGCGAAGGGTGAATGCGGGGACCGCAGATGCGGTCAAGTCACCATAGAAGCGGGACCGCACCTGCGGAAGAAGGAGCGCAGAAGCGGAGAGGGTAGCCTGGCGAATGACCGTAGAAGCGGTTGGGGAAACGTACCTGCAGAATCGCAGAAGCGGCCAGGTGACCGCATATGCGAGAGGTCGGGTTGGGCAGTGTTCTTTAAAGAACGAAATTGGTTCATTTTCTCTCATTTTTCAGTTCGGTTGGGCAATTCTAGAGCCTTTGAAGAGAAAAATTTCGCCTTCAATCATGAGGTAAGCTAATCCCACCTCTTGTAAGATAAATACATGGTTTTATTGCAGATTAAAGTATAATAATTGGTAGAAAGTTGGGATTTGAGGAAAAACCTATAAAATGGAATTTTTGGATTTTGACCGCGGTTTTGGGCATGAAATTAAGAGTAAAAGATAAATTTGAGTTTGTGAGGTTATGGGTAAGCTTTATCTTAAAAGAAATTCGGAATCTGAGCGTGTGGGCTCGATGGTAATTTTGTCAACTTTTCGATCGGAGTTAAAAAAATTGGATTGTAATGAGTAATTGAACGTATATTAATGGATTTGCGTAATTATTGGCTAGTTTTGGAGCATTTAGCATCGATTCGATGCTTCGGAAGGGCGTGGAGTGCCGGTTATAGATCTTCAGGACAAGGTGAGTCTCCTTTCTAACCTTGTAAGAGGTAATTGTACCCATAGGTGAGTTAATTGGTTATGTGCTCTTATTTGTGGGGGCTATGTACGCACAAGGTGACGAGAGTCCGTGCATAGACACTATTATGCTTAAATCCGAGTAGTTTAGGGCCCAAAAGCATGCTTACTTGTAATACTTGCAACCATGTTGACAAACTCAAAAATGCTTAAAACATATCGAACGTGTAAATGAATTTTCTAAAAGGTTAGATATCAATTCTTGACTTATAAAAGAGAAACTTGCCTTTTCCTGAATATTTGCTCCTTGATGAATTGTTGATTTGACTGTTTGAATGTGTTTATCTATTATGGAACGGGACGAACGCCTCGGTAGATTAAATAGATGCATCTATGGTTCGCGCCATTCGACCCTCTAGCAATGGACAATTCAAATATTGTTGGATCGGGCTGTATGACCTCGGCATGATTTGTGCATGCTTGTATTGCTTGCCTTGAGATTTATTGAAGTTGATATTGCTTCTTCTCCGATTTGGGATACACGTATAAAGGATGAAAAATGAGTTATGGAAATTTCCTATTAATAAAAGAACTATTTAATTCCTCATGCTATTGAGTTAAAGTCATTTTATGAATATTCTCGATTAATTACATTATTTGTATATTATTATTGGACCACTAGCAGGTGTCGAAGTCGGCCTCTCGTCTCTACTTCTTCGAGATTAGACGAGATACTTGCTGAGTACACGTTGTTTTCATACTCATGCTACACTTGCTGTGCATTTTTGTCGCACAGGCACATGCATCTATAGTGGTCTAGTGGGCGTAACAACATAGTTGATACAGAGACTTAGGTGAGCTGCACTTCTCTAGACGACCCACAGTCAGCAGAATCTATTTCAGATTATTGTATTTACTTTCGGTCAAATTTGTATTCCGGATGGTTAGTGTGTTAGATTACTTCCTAAAGATAGCATGCACTTGTGACACTGGGTTCTGGGATGGTTACGGGATTGTTCAATATTAAATTGGTTAAACACATCACCTTATTTTAGTGAATTTTATTATTTGTTGTTTAATGTATGAAAGGAACAATTTCAATAAGTCCTAAAACGAGTCTTTAGTGGAACCATGCATGATGGAACCATGACACAAAGAAGAAAATAAGTGGTTGTCACTTGTTATGATCATGTATGGTCACTTGATAACTTTCTGTCCCAAAAAATTGTCATTAGTAATTCTAATAAGAATGTTTTTCTTGAGCCGAAAGTTTATAGGAAACAGTCTTTTGATGTTTATAAGGTAGAAGTAAGGTTTGTGTGCACACTATCCTCCTAAAATTTTGTTTGTGGGATAACATTTAATATTTTGTTGTTATTTCTCTGAGAGTGGGGAGAATATTTTATTTAACTAACGGTGATCAAAAACATATGGCATGTTTATAAATTAATTAAAAAAGGACTAACAATCAACAATAATCCAACACGGGCACTAATCAATGTGCACTTTTCCTTTCTCAACCAAAAGTTGAAGGCCACAAAATTCTCATATTTTTGTTGTCATCCATGTATTTATTGTGAGATGAGACATTTGAAGTGTTTCTGGTTCATGTTGTTGAATTATGGATGACAGCTAAAAGTGTTTGGTTCTTGCATGAAAAGCATGTACCCACTCAACATGAATGTTGTAATTATTGGAAATTCAACTTTCTTTTTTTGAAAAACTCTCAGACAAATTTGCAATCGCTATCCTTCGGGTGCACTGAATAACCTGCTTTATGTAAGAGCTCGTAAACCACAAAGAAAATAAAAATTATACTAGGCAAGCCGGTGTGACGAGCTCTAATTGAGGTCATTGATGGTGACGAAAATCGATCTCAAGTCTCTCATATGGGTAATCACTCACACAACCCTTGTGGGTAGTTTCTTTTATTTAACAATAATGTATTAGAAGTTTATTGGTTCGATTAATCCAAAATTTTATTGGATATATAAACTCAATAAGATTTATTAACTTTTATTATAATATATTAGAACCAATAAGATTCTTTTTAACTTTTAAATTTTTATCTTTTTTTAGTTTAGAACTTTAAGAAAAAATATTAAAAATATATTTTAAAATATAAGAATTTTTACTTATCTATACACTATTTGAAATCTTATTACGAAAAATGTTCATGTTGTGGTATTCACCCGACCTAAATACATTTTAGTTACAAAAAATATACAATCCCCCCTCCCCCCCCCCCACACACACAC
>MU768312.1:82186-97300 GCA_026770625.1 Nicotiana glauca
CTCTCTACAATTTTCATACATTATTTCGACCCAATTATATGCAACTACAATATCATACAACACGATAAAATTTTTCTATAGTTTTATTATAATTTTACTACAAATTCGTAAATATAATATATGTCATGTCTTCTTCTTCGAGTTTTAATTTGAAATTCACCAAAATCAAGTCTAATCTTGACCAAAACACCCTCAAAATTGAGATATAAACTCCAAACCATATTCTCAATTGTTTGCAACAACACCAAATCCAAACAAATAGTAGTTTTTGAAAAAAAATCGATTTCGAATTCAAAACTTAAAAGCTTTTTAATGGCTGTCAATGGTGGAATTGATGCTCTCTTTTCTTTTGCTTTACATTATTGGAATTAGGGATTGAGAGATAGAGAGAGATGTAGAGAGAATTCTCAATTGTTTACAACAACACCAAATTCAAACAAATAATATTTTTTCAGAGCTTCAGAGCATTTTAATGGCTGTCAATGGTGAAATTGCTGCTCTCTTTTTCTTTGTTATACATTACTGAAATTAGGGATTGCGAGATAGATAGAGACGTAGAGAGCGAGCGAGCGAGAGAGAGAATAAGAATGAGAAATAATTGATTCCTAATATAAAGGGATACTCATTTAATTAATAAGGTGTATATAATTTATAAATTTGTATATATGAGGTAATTAAATTGAAACTTGAGTAGGGAGGGTAATAAAGTTTTCAATAATGTATATGTATGTAAAAATTCCAAAATAATAATGGGTCGCCCCGTGGGGGCCCGTAGCTCACACCGGGCTGGGGTGGGCAGACCATAAGGCCTATCAAAATGGTGGAATAGTGATGATAGACTATAATTACGTATTTTAGTCGATTGTTACACTCTAATTTAGACCTTAAGGCCTATCAAAATGGTGGGATAGTGTGTTTTATGCCTTGTAGGAGTGATTTCGAACTATGTAGATGTTAGGGAATGAATTCAAATGATTTGGAGCTTTGCAATATGAGTAAAAGCCCAAAAAATTAAGCCATGATCATATTCTGGGATCAACAGATGATAGAGCAACAAAACGAAGAATCGAATAGGCATATTGCGCACTATCTAGTAAAATGCACATAACTTTTCGCTCAGAACTCCATTTGGACTACACAATATATGTTTGGAACGATAACTCAAAAGGGATACAACTTTAATATTTTATGTTTTTCCAAATTCCATATGTAACAGGGTGAAAAATTCGGGAAATGGTAGACTTGCCAAATACCGCGTCCGTACCGCGCCCGAACCGCAACCGCGGATGTCCAGGCCTGGAAACTTGTTCTTTTTCGCGTAGGACAATGTATAATTATTTGTTCCCGATTCTACTTGGTATATATACATGGAAACGGTATTTTGAGGAGTTTGGACATACTTTTGACAAAGATTCGACCTAAGGAGACAGGGACACAATAGGAGCAAGGTGAGGAATTCTTCTACGAGTTTTTCCTTGCTCTTCCTATTTTTTCTTTGTTGGTTATGAATTTTAGTATTGTAGTTTTACATACTATTATGAATATCCAATTTGTTATCTAGGGTTTTGATGGAACCTTTTGTAGGATAAATTCTTGTTATGCTTATGTATAATTGAGTTGTTGGATTTCTCTACTTGTTCAACTACGTGTTTATTGTTGTTGATTGAATGGCCATCGATTGACTGTGCTTATTTATTATGTGTTTCTTGAGAAAGGATATATATTTAGTTGGTTGTTGAACAACTTCACTCCTAACGTATGTGAGAAATCAATACAACGGGTTTAAAGGTAGGTTTAGAAATAACAAAGCCTCGACGTCGTCATAATGAGCGGTTAGATAAAGCCAACGAGCGTAGTTCGAAAGAATATGTCATGACCCATTTCCTAAATAGATCGTGATAGCGCCCAACACCATTTTCAGGCAAGCCAATGCGGAAATAAAATCAAATTATCATTTTTTACCTTTACCAAAATAAGTGCGGAAATTCATTAAGTTAAAATCCAACTACGTATGAAAAGTAATAAGACAAAAATAGTTTTACAACTCCCCCAAAACAATAGTCTACTAACGTGTGTGCCAAGACCTGGTGTCACAAGTAATAGGCAACTAGTAGAATGTACAAAAGAAATAAACTATACTACTGTCCATGAAAGACTAGACAGCAAAAATAAAGAAAGACTCCATCAAGCTCCTGAACGACACAGGAAGGGGCAGCTCAATGTGGAAGTCTCGAACTATAAATCAGGGGGGCGCACCAGACTGATAGCCAGATACACATACCTCAGATCATGTACAATTAAGTACAGAAGTCTAGTATGAGTACGTAAACAATATGTACCCAGTAAGTATCTCGTCTAATCTCGAAGAAGTAGAGACGAGAGATCGACTTGACACTTACTAGGGTCAAATAATATGGTAAAGGGTTATGCTAGGCATGATAGTTACAAATAATCAATAGTGTGTAGCAAGAGGTAATAATTAATGTTCTTAACAATTTTACAGTTAACCGTACAAATTCCAAGTATTTAGCAGAACAAGTCATGGATAAGGTTTTACATTTATATATATCATACGCACATTATGCCGAGGTCGATGGCCCGATCTAACAGAAAATAAATGATGCACTACCAGAGGGTCGAATGACGCGAACCATAGATGCATCTATTTCTACCGAGGCGATCAGCCCGATCCACAATGTCAATTAATATCAAGAATCACATGAATGCGCGTTTATTTCCAAATAAATTCATACAAGTGTCCAACAAGTGTTATATTCGCTTATCTCCCTTTCCAAATCTCTAGCTCATCCTAAGTGATCACATTAGAAAGAAATTAAAGAGGCATTCACAAATATTGCATGACGTGGGCCCTAGACTACCCGGATAATTAACATAATAATAGTAGCTACGCACGGACTCTCGTTACCTAGTGCGTACGTAGCCCCCGCATTCAGTAGCAAATTACTTAATTTTTACACCTATGGGGACAATTCCCTCTTATAATATTAGAAAGGAGGCTCACCTTGCTCCAAAGTGCACTTTCAATACCAAGAATGAGCTCTACCTCTCAATTTGGAGCCGAACGATCCAAAACTAGTTAAATGAGGTAGGATCTAATCAATATAAGCTTACAAGATCATATTTTAACTATTTAAGCAATTTTCCACCCTTAAACACCAATTTCCTAAAATTCGACCTCGGGCCCATGAGCCCGGATTCCGAAATTTATTGAAAGAAGTTATTCTCTACAACCAAAGGATCAATAATATATTATTTCTAATTCATTTCGTAACAAATTTCATGGTCAAATTCAACTCTTGTCAAAACCCTAAGTTTTTGCTCTAACCCCATGATTTCACTTTAATACTAGTGTTTAATCTACCTAAGACATAAATATTAAACTAGAAATAGGTAGAACACACTTACCTCAAGATGCTAGGTGAAGGTCTTCTCTCAAAAGCTCTAAAATCGCCTAATGGAGAAGTGAAATATGGCAAAAATGGACTTAGAACCCGTAATAAATGAACTCACTGCCTCAGCGATTTTCGCATCTGCGGTCAGGGGACCGCATGTACGAGTAAGTGGCCATATGTGCGGACGTTGGCCAACAGGGCTGGAGCCACTTCTGCGGCCTTGGAGCCGTTTCTGCAGCCTTGGAGCCATTTCTACTGAGCTATTTCTGCGGTTCGAGAGCCGCTTCTGCGGTTTGGCTTGGCCTTCCTTGGGCCACATCTGCGGTCCACCAACTACAGGTGCGGTTATGACAGAAGCAGCAACTTCAGCACTTCTCAAAAATTTCAACTTCACTCGAGCCTCGTCCGATTGATACTCGGGGCTCCCGGGCCCCGCCCGAACATACCGACAAGTCTAGAATCACGAAAAAGACCTACTCGAACCTTCAGAACGCCCGAAACAATGCAAAATCTAAGAACCCCTCCCCCCCCCCCTCCAAAATCAATTGAATCAAACTTGTGAACTTCAAGTTCTTAATTTTCCTCTAACAGGGCAAAATACCCTTAAACTACTCTGAGACCAAATTTTATGGGAAATGCTTAAATGTTATACCGGACCTGTACCGGGCTCCGGAACCAACATACGATCCTGATACCCATGGAATCAATAATTAATTAGTTTCTTTAAATCCTTAAGATTTCAGATTTACAATTTCTAATAAACATTCATTACTCGGGCTAGGGACCTCGGAATTCGATTCCGATCATACCACTACTACAAATAAGACCTTTAGCGGCAATACAAAATGGCTTTAGTAGCAATCATAATAGCCTCTATATCTTTTATCGGCCCTTAGCCTTTTGCCACTGAATCTGGGGTCGGCAAAGCCTTTAGCGGCTATTCTCGCAAAAGCTGGTAAATGGTATAATTTATTGCCGCTAAAAGCTATTATCTTTAACGTCAATTATTTTCGGCAATTATAAGGGCTACTAAATTCAATCCAAAACGGCTAATTATATTTCTTTAACGTCCGTTATTATAGCCGCTACATTCAAAATAATTGCCAATAAAGCAATTATTTGTGACAATTATAATGGCTGCTAAATTAAATCCAAACGGTTAATTATAATTCTTTAGCATCTATATTTTATAGTCGCTAAATTAAAAATAATTACCACTAAAAGTTTGCATCTTTAGTGGCAATTATTTTGTGGCAATTAAAATGGCCATAGTTCTCTTCTGAAAATATCTTAATTTGCCCTTTTATCTTCCATTCTAATGGCTAATATGTTTAACTAAATTGCCGCTAAAAGTCAATATCTTTAACGGCATTTTTTTACATCAATTATAAATAGTTTAGCCACAATTAATAACCATTAATACATTCATACATAATATGACTCAAATAATAAAATATATTAATATTATTAAAAAAATATAATGTATCTCATTAATCTTAACAAACAAAATAAAGTACTAATCAAAAACATTAATATCACAGTAACTTAAAGCATAAAAATATATTGTTCAGACTAAATAGCTAATGACATAATATAACTAATCCAAATGATGGTCTTCAAATGATTTCCGCAACTTTCAACATTTTGAAATCTTTCACCCGCTAAATTATCCCACATTAGACGGTATGTCCTGATATTATAAAATAATTGTGTCAAAAGATAAAGTATAATGTGTAAAAACAACTTGAAGATTTCAAAAGTTGACAGCTTAACGAAGCTTTCTTTAGCACTAAACAAAAACATTTAATCGAGAAAGAGCTGTAAGCACATAATATGTAAACTGAGAACTAGATGCAGGATTACATACAAGAGAATGTGAAGGAAGAGATGAACAGAAACATGCAACAAGAGTAAAGAGACTAAGACAGAAGCCCCGAGAAAGGTGCTGATCTGTTTAGATGTGACGACCCGACCCGTCGTCTCATGTGTTACTGCCCCATTTTCCCCATTTACTGCTCCTTCATGTTTCATTATCGGCATTTGGAGTGTTAGAGTTGAATTGGATTGGTTTTGGTAGAAAATGAGACACTTAGTCTCTTTAAGGAAGGCTTGTTTTGGAAAAGTCAACCGGATGTTGACTATTGAGTTAGAGGGCTCGGATGTGATTTCCGATGATTCAGTTAGCTTCGGGCGACGATTTGTGACTTAGGAGTGTGATCGGAATTGATGTTGGAGGTCCGGTGTAGAATTAGGCTTGAATTGGTGAAGTTAGTATTTTAGCGAATTCCGGTTGGTAGGTGAGATTTTTATCCAAGGGTCATAATGGAATTCTGAGAGATGATGTAGCTTCGTTGGGTGATTTTGTATGTGTGTGCAAAATTTCAGGTCATTCGGAGGTGTGTTGGTCAGGTTTTTGATCGAATGCGTATTTCGGAAGTTTTTAAGAAACTTAGGCTTGAATCCGATGAGATTTAATGGTTTTAGTGTTGTTTGATGTGTTTTGAAGATTGCAACAAGTTCGAATAATGTTTTAGGATGGGTTGGCACTTTTGGTTGGTGTCGCGAGGGCCTCGGGGTGAGTTCGGATGGTTAAACGGGGAGTTTTGGAGTTTGCATATAGCTGAAGCCTGCTGCAACTGATACTTTCTCTTCTGCGAGTCTTGGACCGCAGAACCGGAGGTGCTTAAGCGAAATATTTGACTGGAGAAGCGGCAAAGGGGTTTGGGCACAGGTTCCACAGGAGCGGTGGTCAGAGCCGTAGAAGCGAAGGCCTGGGGATGGCCTGTTTCCGCAGAAGCGAGAGTGCGGACCGTTGAAGCGGTACCGCTGGTGCGGAAGAAGAGATGCAAAAGGGATTTTTGGGATTTAGAGTAGGATTCACAGAAGCAGGAATAAAGCCGCAGAAGCGGGAGCGGGACTGCAGAAGCGAAAATTGGCTTGGGCAGAAGGGTTTTAAAATAACATTTCATCCGCGAGCTTGGGATATTTTCCACCATTGTTGAGCGACCTTGAGAGCTTTTGGTGAGAATTAAAGAGATTTTTGACTGGGAATCGATTAGAAGTAAGTCCCTTGGCTTAAATATACAAGATTGTGACAAATTTAACATGGAAATTGGTTGAAATTCATCAAAAGGGGGTAAACTAGGGTTTGAGAACGGGTAATTTAAAAATGGAATTTGAAGGGTCAATGGACTCCGATTTTGGTAAATTTGATATGTATTGACTCGTAGCGAGACGAGGAATCCGGTAATGAGAATTTTGTAATTTTTCGAGAAATGGGCCCGAGACTCGAATTTTGCCTACTTCGTGATTTTCGATGTTTTTCGAGTCTTTTCGACTGGGTTATGTTTCCTTAGCCTATTGTAATGTGTTCCTTGTGGTTTTGATCAGATTCGACGCACGAGGAGGTCAATTTGAGAGGAAAAGGCATAGCGAGCTAGACTTTGGGCCGGCTTGAGGTGAGTAATAGATGTAAATGATGATGTCAAGGTTTGAAAGCCCGGAATTTCACATCGTAACGCCATATTGAGGCGAGGCACGCACTCTATGACGAGTGTGGGGTCGTTTGTTATTGGGGATTGTGACTTGGTCCATCCCGAGTGATGTTTTACTGTGTTTTTCTACTAGAACTTGTTAGAAATCATCGTTACTTGGATTTGGTTGTTATATTTGGGCTTCATGCCGACTATTTGAATCCTTCAGGGATTGATATCACTATTTTCGAATTACTTTGCATATTATTAAACCTCATTCTAAGGTTTTAAGTGCTATTTTGCAAACTCAGCCCTTTTCTGAGATTTGAAAACTTAAATGATATTTCTAAATGGTATTTTGGGCTGTGAATTACTGTTTTAGAAATGCCCGAGGGGCTTATAGTGATTTCTGGATATATGGGTGGCTTGGGTTACGCGCCGTAGTGGTATTATATTGATATTGAGGTCGAGGGCCTGGTTAGTGCCTTGAGATGGCTTGATTATTTGTGCTTGGGCTGTAGGAGCCTCTCCGGAGTCTGTACACACCCCCAGTGAGTGTCGTCGATGATAAATATATGGATGGCTCGGGCTGCACGCCGCAGTGGGTACCTTAGTTTACCGGCATATGCATTGCATTGCATTCACGCATTATTACTTATCTGTTTTACCGTCTTGGTTCTTTTTTTTTTACTATCAGTTCATTGACTTGTTGTTTTACTGTTAAAGGTTTGGTACTGCCAGTTATAGCTTACTTTGTACTATTCTATGATTTCTTATCTTCAACCATTATTTATGTTTATTACTCACTGGGTTGGAGTACTCACATTACTCCCTACACCTTGCGTGCAGATCTAGGTACCCCACAGGCTGAGTGAGGACTTGTTCTAGCTGAGCAGTAGTATCGGGGAGCACTGAGGTAGTTGCATGGCATTCGCAGCCTTCATCTCTCCCTCCTATCTTTATTCTCTATTTCTGTATTTTTCCTAGACAGACTGTATTAGGTGGATATTCTGTATTAGAGGCTCATATTCGTGACACCGGGTCCTATTAGGAGTTATGTTGCAGTATTATGTTGACTTTCCATTATTTTCTAGATTTTTAATTAAACGGATTAGTAATTATTATCTGTGCTTGCATCTGTGAATCCGTTAAACGTCGGGAGTGTTGCTTGAAAGGTCGGGCTTGCCTAGCAATATGTTGGGCACCATCACGACCGGGTTGGGTCGTGACAAGTTGGTATCAGAGCCTAGGTTACTTGGTCTCGCGAATCATGAGCCGGTTTAGTAGAGTCTCGCGGATCGGTACGGAGACGTCTATATTTATCCTCGAAAGGCTGCAGAACCTTTACGAAAAAAACTTCATATTCTTGAAATTCTTGTCGTGCGACTTTGTTGATCCGAGAACTAAACTTATATACTCTATTCTTTCGTAGATGGCGAGGACTCGCGCTACCGGACGTGACGAACGACCACCAGTACCACCTACTGAGGCCACTAGAGGCCGGGGACGCGGTCGTGGTCGTGGTCGAGGAAGACCAGCGAGGGCAGCACCTATTGATCCACCAGTTGCCCCAGTTCAGGACCAGCCTCCAGTTGTAGATGCTCCAGCAGCACCTGTGCAGGCACCAGCAGTGCCCATAGTGATTCCAGATCTCCAGAAGGCCTTGGCTTAGATACTATCAGTTTGCACTGGCCTGGCTCAGGCAGTCTCAGCCACTACTGTAGCAGCTATTTTGCAGGCCGGGGGAGGAAGCCAGACCCCCGCTGCCCGCATCCCTGAGCAGGTTGTTCAGGGATTGCAGACACCGGGAGTAGCCCCAGCTCAGCCGGTCGCGCCAGTTGCACCAGTTGCACCAGTGGCACCAGTTCTAGACTATGTGGTCCCAGTTATGCCAGACGATGAGCAGCGTCGTCTTGAGAGATTCGGTAGGCTCCAGCCTCCGACGTTCAGTGGTGCTGAGGGCGAGGATGCCCAGGGTTTTCTTGATAAGTGTCAGTGTATGCCTCGCACCACAGGGATTTTGGAGTCGAGTGGAGTGGCTTTTACTACTTTCCAGTTCTCAGGGGCTGCATTTACCTGGTGGGAGGATTTCGAGAGGCGTAGGCCTGTAGGTGCAGCGCCCCTTACATGGCAGTAGTTTTCCACTCACTTTCTGGAGAAGTACATACTGCAGTCTCGCAGGGAGAAGCTGCGTCGTCAGTTCGAGTGGTTGACTCAAGGGGACATGTCTGTGGCCCAGTACGAGATGAGATTTTCGCAGCTAGCTCGGCATGCTACTTGAAAGATCCCGAAAGACCGGGAGAGGATTAGGAGGTTCGTGGATGGCCTCAACTATTTACTCCGCATTTTGATGACTAGAGAGAGGTTTTTGGGTTCCTCGTTCGAGGAGGTAGTTGACATTGCTCGTGATATTGAGATGGTTCGCCGTATGGAGCGTGAGGAGAGGAAGGCCAAGAGGCCTTGATGTTCAAGCAGTTTCAGTGGTGCTCCGTCTAGGGGCCAGTTCCAGCGTGGTAGAGGTCGTTCCTTCAGGCCTCCTCAGTCAGCTCGCCCAGAGTAGTGTGGGGCTTCTTCAGGCCGTGGTCATCAGGGATTCCAGCAGGGCCAGCCTTCACTTAGTGCCCTTCTAGCATAGAGCTCTTCTCATGCCTCTTCAGCCCAGGGTTCTTCTGCAGCGAGGGGTTCCCTTCAGTCCCCTTCTCCAGCACCAGGCAGTTGCTACGAGTGCGGTGAGTTTGGCCATATGAAGAGTCAGTTTCAGCAGAGGGATCAGCCCTCGTCTTCTCTCTATCTACTTCAGCACCCTCCCATTCAGATAGGGGTGGGGGCCAGGCAGCCAGGGGCCGCCCCAGTGGTGGAGACCGATCTGGCGGTGGCCAGGCTCGATTCTATGCTCTCCCAAACAGGAGGGACGCCATTGCATCAGATGCTGTTATCACAGATATTATCTCAGTCTGCCACAGGGATGCCTCTATCTTATTTAATCCCGGATCTACCTATTCTTATGTTTCCTTATATTTTGCTCATCATCTGGGTACGACCCAAGGGTGTCTTGCTTTACCTGTTGAAGTATCTACCCTGGTGGGTGATACTATTATTGTAAACCATATGTATCGGTCTTGTCTAGTGACTATTTGGGAGTCTGGAGACCCGAGTTGACTTGTTGTTGTTGAGCATGGTGGATTTTAATATTATTCTAGGCATGAACTGGTTATCTTTGTATCATGCTATTCTAGACTGTCATGCTAAGACAGTCACGCTGGCTATACCGGGTGTTCCGAGGATTGAGTGGCGTGGTATGACTGACTACGTTCCTAGCAGGGTGATTTCTTTCCTAAAGGCCCAGTGGATGGTTGGGAAAGGTTGTCTATCATATCTGGCTTTTGTGAGAGATGTTGGAGTTGAGACTCCTAGTCTTGATACTGTCCCCGTTGTGAGGACTTCCCTAATGTGTTTTCAGCAGACCTGTCGGCCATGCCACCGGACAGGGACATTGATTTTGGTATTGATCTAGTGCCGGGCACTCAGCCCATTTCCACGGAGTTGAAAGAATTAAAGGATCAGCTTCAGGAACTCCTAGATAAGGGGTTCATTTGTCCGAGTGTGTTTCCGTGGAGTGCACCGGTCCTATTTGTGAAGAAGAAGGATGGCACAATGAGAATGTGCATTGACTACAGGCAATTGAACAAAGTGACAGTGAAGAACAAATATCCCCTGCCTCGTATTGATGATTTGTTTGACCAGCTTCAGGAGGCAAGGATATTCTCCAAGATTGATCTCCGTTCAGGCTATCACCAGCGGAAGATTAGGGATTTAGATATTATGAAGACTGCTTTCAGGACGAGATATGGGCACTATGAGTTTCTGATTATGTCCTTCGGGCTGACTAATGCCCCAGTAGCATTCATGCACTTGATGAACAGTGTATTTCGGTCGTATCTGGATTCGTTGTGATTGTTTTCATTGATGACATCCTGGTGTACTCGCGTAGCTAGGAGGAGCACACACAGTATTTGAGAGTAGTGTTACAGAGATTGAGGGAGGAGAAGCTTTATGAAAAGTTCTCCAAGTGTGAGTTTTGGCTTGGTTTTGTGGCTTTCCTGGGGCATGTGGTGTCCAGCGATGGTATTCAGGTTGATCCGAAGAAGATAGAGGCGGTTCAGAGTTGGCCTAAACCGTCCTCAGCCATGGAGATTCGGAGTTTCCTCGGTTTGGCGGGTTATTATCGCCGGTTTGTCCAGGGTTTTTCATCTATTAATTCACCCTTGACCAAGTTGATGCAGAAGGGTGCACCATTTGTATGGTCAGACGAGAGCAAGGAGAGCTTTCAGAAGCTCAAGACAGCTTTGACCACAACTCCAGTGTTAGTTTTGCCATCAGCTTCAGGTTCTTACACCATATATTGTGATGCTTTGAGAGTTGGGATCAGATGTGTGCTGATGCATGAGGGTAGAGTCATTGCATATGCTTCTCGTCAGTTGAAGCCCCATAAGAAGAACTACCCTGTACATAATTTGGAGTTGGCTGCTATAGTTCATGTTTTGAAGATTTGGAGGCACTACCTATATGGAGTATTTTGTGAGGTATTCACTGATCACCGCAGTCTTCAGCATCTGTTCAAGCAGAAGGATCTTAATTTGAGGCAGCGGAGGTGGCTCGAGTTACTCAAGGACTATGATATTACCATTCTACATCACCCGGGGAAGGCCAATGTAGTGGCCGATGCTTTGAGCCAGAAGATGGTTAGTATGGGTAGTTTTCCGTACATTCCAGTTGGGGAGAGGCCCTTTGTAGTTGATGTCCAGGCTTTGGCCGATCGGATGGTGAGGTTAGACATTTCGGAGCCTAGTCGGGTGTTGGCTTGTGTGGTTTCTCGGTCTTCCTTGTGTGACCACATTCGAGAGCGCCAATATGATGATCTGCATTTACTTGTCCTTAAGGACAGGGTCCAGCATGGTGATGCTAGAGATGTGACTATTGATGATGATGATGGCGTGTTGAGGATGCAGGATCGTATTTGCATGCCCAATGTGGATGGGCTTTGGGAGTTGATATTAGAAAAGGCCCACAGCTCACGGTATTCCATTCATCCGGGTGCCGCGAAGATGTATCAGGATTTGAGGCAGCAGTACTGGTGGAGGAGAATGAAGAAAGATGTAGTGACTTATATAGCTCGGTGTCTCAACTGTCAGCAGGTGAAATATGAGCATCAGAGGCCGGGTGGTGTACTTCAGCGGATGGATATTCTAGAGTGGAAGTGGGAGAGGATTACTATGGATTTTGTGAGTGGTCACCCTCGTACATCGAGGAAGTTTGATTCGATTTGGGTTATTGTGGATCGTTTGACCAAGTCCGCGCACTTCATTCCGGTGTGTACCACCTATTCTTCGGAATGACTGGCAGGTATTTTCATCTGGGAGATTGTTCGGTTGCATGGGTCCCAGTTTCTATTATCTCAGATAGGGGTACTCAGTTTACTTCCCAGTTTTGGAGGACTTTTCAGTGGGAGTTGGGTGCACATGTAGAGTTGAGCACAACGTTTCATCCTCAGACGAACGGGCAGTCTGAGCGTACTATCCAGATATTGGAGGACATGTTACGTGCCTATGTTATTGAATTTGGAGGTTCTTGGGCTGAGTTCTTGCCAATTGCAGAGTTTGCCCACAACAACAGCTATCAATCCAGCATTCAGATGGCACCATATGAGGCCTTATATGGGAGATGGTGTAGATCTCTGGTGGGTTGGTTTGAGCCCGACGAGGCTAGACTATTGGGGACAGAGTTGGTCCAGGATGCCTTAGAGAAGGTGAAAGTGATCCAGGAGAGACTTCGTACAACTCAGTCGCGTCAGAAGAGTTATGCGAACCTGAAGTTTTGAGATGAATCTTATATGGTGGGTGAGAAGGTCTTGTTGAATGTTTCGCCCATGAAGGGCGTTATGAGGTTTGGAAAGAAAGGGAAGTTGAGTCCGCGGTACATTGGGCCTTTTGGGGTACTTTGGAGGATTGGGGAGGTGGCCTATATGCTTGCTTTACCACCCAGCTTGTCAGGGGTTCATCCGGTATTCCATGTTTCCATGCTCCGTAAGTATGTTGGGGACCCGTCTCATGTGTTAGACTTTAGCACAGTTCACTTGGATGATGATTTGACCTATGATGTGGAGCTAGTGGCTATTTTGGGCCGTCAGGTTCGGAAGTTGAGATCAAAGGATATAACTTCGGTGAAGGTGCAGTGGAGAGGTCGGCCCGTGGAGGAGGCTACCTGGGAGACCGAGCAGGAGATGCGGAGCAGATATCCTCACCTATTTGAGACTTCAGGTATGTTTCTTGACCCGCTCGAGGGCGAGCGTTTGTTTAAGTTGGGGAGGATGTGACGACCCGACCCGTCGTCTCATGTGTTACTGCCCCGTTTTCCCCATTTATTGCTCCTTCATGTTTCATTATCGGCATTTAGAGTGTTAGAGTTGAATTGGATTGGTTTTTGTAGAAAATGAGACACTTAGTATCTTTAAGGAAGGCTTGTTTCGGAAAAGTCAACCGGATGTTGACTATTGAGTTATAGGTCTCGGATGTGATTTTCGGTGATTCGATTAGCTTCGGGGGACTATTTGTGACTTAGGAGTGCGATCGGAATTGATTTTGGAGGTCCGGTGTAGAATTAGGCTTGAATTTGTGAAGTTAGTATTTTGGCGAATTCCGGTTGGTAGGTGAGATTTTGATTTGAGGGTCGGAATGGAATTCCGAGAGTTGTTGTAGCTTCTTTGGGTGATTTTGGATGTGTGTGCAAAATTTCAGGTCATTCCGAGGTGTGTTGGTCGGGTTTTTGATTGAATGCGTATTTCGGAAGTTTTTAAGAAACTTAGGCTTGAATCCGATGTGATTTAATGGTTTTAGTGTTGTTTGATGTGTTTTGAAGATTGGAAAAAGTTTGAATAATGTTTTAGGATGGGTTGGCACTTTTGGTTGGGGTCCCGAGGGCCTCGGGGTGAGTTCGGATGGTTAAACAGGGAGTTTTAGAGTTTGCATATAGCTGAAGCCTGCTACAATTGATACTTTCGCTTCTGCGAGTCTTGGACCGCAGAAGCGGAGGCGCTTAAGCGAAGGATTTGACTGCAGAAGCGGCGAAGGGGTTTGGGGGCAGGTTCCGCAGGAGCGGTGGTCAGAGCCGCAGAAGCGAAGGCCTGGGGATGGCCTATTTCCGCAAAAGCGGGAGTGCGGACCGCAGAAGCGGTACCGCTGGTGCGGAAGAAGAGACGCAAAAGCAATTTTTGGGATTTCGAGTAGGAGCCGTAGAACCGGGAATAAAGCCACAAAAGTGGTCCCGCATAAGCGGGAGCGGGACCGCAGAAGCGAAAATTGGCTTGGGCAGAAGGGTTTTAAAATAACATTTCATCCGCGAGCTTGGGATATTTTCCACCATTATTGTGCGACCTTCAGAGCTTTTGGCGAGAATTAAAGAGAGTTTTGACTGGAAATCGATTGGAGGTAAGTCCCTTGGCTTAAATATACGAAATTATGACAAATGTAACATGGAAATTGGTTGAAATTCATCAAAAGGGGGTAAAGTTAGGGCTTGAGAATGGGTAATTTAAAAATGGAATTTGAAGGTCAAATGGACTCCGATTTTGGTAAATTTGATATGTATGGACTCGTGGCGAGACGAGGAATCCGGTGATGTAAATTTTGTAATTTTTTTAGAAGTGGGCCCGGGGCTTGGGTTTACCAACTTCGTGATTTTCGATGTTTCTCGAATCTTTTCGATTGGGTTATGTTTTCTTTACCTATTGTAATGTATTCCTTGTGGTTTTGATCAGATTCGACGCGCGAGGAGGTCGATTTGAGAGGAAAAGGCATAGCGAGCTAGACTTTGGGCCGGCTTGAGGTGAGTCAACAACAACAACAACAACCCTGTATAATCCCACTAGTGGGGTCTTGGGAGGGTAATATGTATGCAGACCTTACCCCTACCCCGGGGGGCAGAGAGGCTGTTTCCAGGAGACCCTCGGCTCAAGACAGCAACAAGAGATGATAAGTTAGTAATATCAATAGACTCATATAAAAATAACATAAAATACACAACATAACATAAAATAACAAAATAGCAGCAATATAAGAAATATAGGAAATACGAAATAGATGAAAGGTATACTAATATCCAACAGATAACTCCCTGTATCGGTAGCTGATCAGTAACATCCTAAGATTACCTCATAACTAGCTAGTCACACT
>MU768312.1:97990-110153 GCA_026770625.1 Nicotiana glauca
CTAATCTTATCCATCCTTGTATGCCCGCACATCCACCTCAACATCCTCATCTCTGCTACTTTCATCTTCTGGGTGTGTGAGTTCTTAACCGGCCAACACTCGGTCCCATACAGCATTGCAGGCCTAACCACTGCTTTATAAAACTTACCTTTTAGTAACGGTGGAATTTTCTTGAGTAATAGATGTAAATGATGATTTTAGGGTTTGAAACCCCAGAATTTCACATCGTAACGCTATATTGAGGCGAGGCACGCGCTCTATGACGAGTGCATGGTTGTTTGTTATTGGGGATTGTGACTTGGTCCGTCCCGGGTGATGTTTTACTACTAGAACTTGTTAGAAATCATCGTTACTTGGATTTGGTTGTTATATTTGGGCTTCGTACCGACTATTTGAATCCTTTAGAGACTGATATCACTATTTTTGCATTTCTTTGCATATTATTTAACCTCTGTCCAAGGTTTTAAGTGTTATTTTGCAAACTCAGCCCCTTTCTAAGATTTGAAAACTTAAATGATATTTCTAAATGGTATTTTGGGCTGTGAATTACTGTTTTAGAAATGCTCGAGGGGCTTATAGTGATTTCTGGATATATGGATGGCTCGGGTTGCGCGCCGCAGCGGTATTATATTTATATTGAGGTCGAGAGCCTGGTTGGTGCCGCGAGATGGCTTGATTATTTGCGCTTGGGCTGTAGGAGCCTCTCCGGAGTCAGTACATACCCCCAGTGAGCGCCGTCAACGATAAATATATGGATGGCTCGGGCTGCATGCTGCAGTGGGTACCTTAGTGTACCGGCATATGCATTGCATTGCATTCATGCATTATTACTTATCTATTTTACTGTCTTGGTTCTTTTCTTTTTTTGTACTATCAGTTCATTGACTTGTTGTTTCACTGTTAAAGGTTTGGTACTACCAGTTATAGTTTACTTTGTACTATTCTATGATTTCTTATCTTCATCCATTATTTATGTTTATTACTCACTGGGTCGGAGTACTCACATTACTCCCTGCACCTTGCGTGCAGATCTAGGTACCCCACAGGCTGAGTGAGGACTTGTTCTAGCTGAGCAGTAGTATCGGGGAGCACTGAGGTAGCTGCATGGCATTCGCAGCTTTCATCTCTCCCACATATCTTTATTCTCTATTTTCACATTTTTCCTAGACAGACTATATTAGGGGGATATTCTGTATTAGAGGCTCATATTCGTGACACCGAGTCCTATTGGGAGTTATGTTGCAGTATTATGTTGACTTTCCGTTATTTTCTAGATTTTTAATTAAACGGCTTAGTAATTATTATCTGTGCTTGCATCTGTGAATCCGTTAAATGTCGGCAATGTTGGTATAAAGGTCGGGCTTCCCTAGCAATGTGTTGGGCGCCATAACGACCGGAGTTGGGTCGTGACATTAGTCCATATATCAGAAACTGCCAAGAAGACTGGTAAACTTTTTTCTAAAGCAATATGGTCCTACAAATCACACAAGAAGGTAATTTAGCATGCACTATCACAAGTGAACTAAAACTAGATTACCGTAATGTGAAGAATTCCACACATGTTGCCATGGTATTTCAACGTATATAGCCCACTTGCAACTGATCGATCAAAATGACTACAATAACAACAACCCAATAGAATCTCACAAGTGGGGTCTGGGGAGGGTAATGCGTACTCAGACTTTATCCCTACTCCGAAAGAGTAGAGAGGCTATTTCCGATATACCCTCGGTTCACGGCGATGGAAAGAGATACTAATTCAGTAAATCATTTCGGGAAAAAAATTGCATTTGCTATATGGGTGCTCCTTTAAACTTAACTACGAACTTGTTAAGAACTGAATATACTTCTCTTCATCAAAAAAGAACTTAGTATAGTTCTTTGCCCTAAAAAATATGAGCAAGTTTGATAACCACCCAAGAAATTAACTAAAGCTAGAATAGCATAATTGCTAAAGAAGAAAATAGTCACTTTCTACCTCCAGTAGATCTGATCCAACATATAGTCATGATTCAAATAGCAACCTGATATGGATCTAACAGTTATACAATAGGACATGAAATAGTTGGTAAATCCCATTTCACGTACAAAATCAACTCCTACACTTACAAGAATCGTGTGATCTCTTTTCACAACATTAAAATAATAGAAAACATGAAACATCAAGAAATTAATAAAATCCCAAGAAAACTAACAAGGAGATGGTTTTCACTTACTCTCTACACAACTGAATAATATCAATGGATAACTCATTAGCTCGATCAAGTTTTTTTGTGAAGCCAACTAAGGTACCTAAATTAGTACAACAATAATAATTTACTAGGAAATACAACAGTTGTAAGAAGTCAAGTACCAGGGCAAAGATGGATTACCCCTTTTCCAAGTCCATTCATAGAAAACGGGTTGCCCTCTGAGCTTCATGAGTCAGTGAGCTGTCTTTTTCTGCATTTATCACTGCCTGGTATATACTATGGTTTGTATTAAGGTATTGTATGCCAAGGAGCAAAAGAGTCAATAAACCGATTGTAATGGAGAATCTTCCAAAGCAACTGCATCAAAAAGCAAATCCAGTAGCGGCAAATACATTTCCAACTTGGAGACAATTTTGATTAGAAATTGTTTCTACATCACAGGGTTTACTTTAACCTTCTTCTTTTTCCATTTGATATTAATCTAATTCTTCGATTCTTGGTTGTTGTTGCTAATTTGGCAAGGACATATTATATTTGCAGTTTTATTGTCTCTGCACAGGATAATCAGCGCAATAACACTTACAAGGAGGTAGAAAAACTTCACTTGAAATTCAGCCAATATATCGTAATGATGCTTACTGGATGTGAATAGATTACTATGCCACGAATAAGCAAATACAGATTACCTCTAACTTCAGGATGTGAAAGGATTGGAGCATCTAAACCCAAGATTAAGAGAATGAGTGGAGTAGTGCAGGATCATTTAAAGTTTAAACCCCTTTGGAACTCCGTAAGCAACCGACGAGGGACAAGTGCTCTAACACCCTCCCACACTTGTAACCTGTTTCTAGGGTTTACATACAGATTTTGTTTTTTGAGCTGAGTTGAGAGAGAAGCCCTGAGCATTACAATATGATAGAGAGAAGATGGTTTTGCAAACGGGCATACTAAAGTTTAGCTCTGATACCATGTGAAAGAATTTGAGCAGCTAACCCAAAACCTTAAGGCAATGGGTGAAGTAGCCCAGAACCATTTAAACCCCTTTGGAAACTCGTACACAATGGATGAGGGACAAGTGCTCTAACACATGAGTCTACTAAAGTTTAATTCTGATTATTGGCGACCATCAAGTGTAATGAGGGACAATGATCACAAAGTGTACCGAGTACCATACACCAAATGAGACAGTCGAGTGAAGATATATCTAATAATTCTATTATCTTATTTACCATTAAAAATTACTTTAACTATTTATTCTCTGACATCAGTAACTAAAATTGAAATAATTTAGTCCAACACATCTGTCAGTGTAAACACAAGTAATAACATTTTAAATTTCTTATATTATCAGTCTAAACTAGATCTCCCGGTTTTACTTTCCCACATAAGCATTGGTTACGGACTTATAGTTCTTGGGTGGTATAGAATTATGCAGCTGATAAGATAAGCAGCAATTATTTTAAATTTTGATATTATCAGTAAAGCAAAAAGCATAACTAACAAACTCAACAATATATCATAAATCTTGTATGTAAAAACTCATTTATTTGTAATCCCGCCTTGCCCGCCTCGTCAACAAACTCCCTAAAATGTGACATTTCTATGTAAGTACTCAAAGCAAATAAAAATAAGATCGGAAACTGTAGATATGGATACATAGATTATTTCAATCCTAGTTCACCACCTATTTGGATGAGTATGTTTGCACAATTCAGCTAAATCAATTACTGAGCACATAATATCAGAAATCTCATTCATTGCTCGGATAATTTCAGGAGATAAAGGCATGCCAGCAATATAGTTCTCAAGTTCTTCTGACCTCTCATAGTCGATCAAAATGACTATGAATCAATATTTCAACAAGCCAAAATAATCATAATCATCAATCTTTACCATTTTCTTTGTAGACATTGACATCGTATCTTCCTAAATCACAAATAAGTTAAAACATAAATTTGTACCTGCCACACAATAACAATTGCTGCCAAATGAGCAATAACCAGTAGCCTCTCACTTATTACACAAATAGGATTTTCATTTTAACTTGGTTGAGATTGAGGCGCAGTTGCAAATATTCTTTCTAGAAAAATAGCACAATATTCTAACCCTCACTCCACTAAATTAATCAAAAGCATGGGGAGATGCTAAATAATCCATCTTAACGAAATAACATAAATTACCAAAGAAATTAAACAAGATTTTTTGCAAATCGCTAGACACAGAATATTTAGGAAAAGTAGAAATCAACAAAAAGATGCGAAAAACTAAAATAGATAAAAGAAACAACGGAAACAAAGCAAACCTAAGTCTTGAGTATGTAGCACTGCTGGCAACGGTGAAAACTAACTAGAGACAATGTTGAGAGTTAGGAGGTTCATACTCTAGGGACAGAAAGAGAGTCGTAAACAAAGGAGAAAAATCGAAGTATATGGCGAAGATATATATAGAGAGAGAGGGATTAGTCCGATTACCTGGTGATGGTGGCCGGTGCTGGCGCTGCCGATGATTGGGATATTCTTCAGTTGGAAAATGATTTGATTTGGGTTTCTGTTCTAGGTTACAAGGAGGGAATGGGAGAGGGAGGGAATAAATAAAAAGTTAGAGGGAAGCTAAAATTAGGAAAATTTAGAACTTAATTATTGGAAGTACCGTATTTGGTGGCCATTCTCTTAAATTGCCGGTGAAAAGGTATTAATTCCTGGCTAATATCTAATTGTCGCTATTATTTGCGTTAAGGAAATAAATTACCGGCAATAAGTTTATTGTCACTAAATAATGGTGGCTAAAAGCAATTTTTTACGCCCAGGTCCCATATTTTCCTACGGACCCTCCGGGACCGTCCAATCACGAATCCAGGTCCGTTTGCTCAAAATGTTGACCAAAGTCAAAGTTGACCTTTTAAGAAAATACTAGGGATCCAAATGATCATATTTCAATACAAACTCTTCTAAATCTCGAACCAACCATCCCCGCAGGTCATAAATTAGCTAAAGCAAACGCGAAAAGTTTTATTTAAGGGAACGGGGTTCTAAAAGGCAAACGACCAGTCGAGTCGTTACAGAATATGTTTAGTAAATTGTTGTAGCTGCTCGAGAGAGAATTATGGCATCTAAAGTGCTCACGATCAGTAGAGAATACATAGGCGAAATTGTTGGGAACATAGCGGGAATGATTCTAACATTTGGGAAAACCATAACTTTAGACCTCCTTAGTTTTGTGTCAAATTTCATCATTGTTAGTTGATAATTTTACTGCTTTATAATAGTGTTAGTTAATTAGTTAGAAATAAAGATTATAATCTCTATAGTTAGGAAATTGTTTGGACTTGTGGTTCTTAGCAATATTGAACAACTACAACTAACCCTTAGTTCTCTGTGTGATTCGACTCTGGACTTTTATACCGAATTATATTTACAATGATCACTTGTCCCTTTTAGGACTAGAGTTGGGCGTGATTAGCTAGCCTAGTCCAGTCGAGCCCGTCAATTGCTAAAGCTCACGTGGGCTGAGCTGGGCTAGCCCATATTGACAGCTCTACCTACCATGGAGGGTTAAAAAAAGTTATTTTCAATCGACTCTTGGCTCAAGAAGATGAAAATAGTCAATAGATCAATAACAACAACCACACAGATAATACAAATAAGGCAAAATACCTTATCACTCCCTAAACTTGTCACGGATTATTAGTTATAACTTTAAACTATTCGTGGTCTTAATTCCCCCCACTCGACTAGGCCTTTTGAGAGCTATTACCCCTTGGACGCTGATGTGCCAAATTGTATGGATGCACTCGCCTCACATAGATATTTTTGTATATATGGCTTTCTTTTGAAAAAAAAATATATTTTTACCTTTTTAAGTATATTATTTTTTTCGAATATTATTTATAATAATACTTGGATAGAACTATATTATTTCCTTTTTTATTGCTCTAAAAATGTATCCATATAGTAAGTTATTTTTTTGCAATTGTACGCTCTTTTTATTTCTTCTTTTGATACAGTGACTATTTATTTCAACTGCATTTTTTTTCTTTTTTTTTTGAAGTAAAATATGTATAAAAAAGTATATTTTTAGAATACCATAATTTAGAGCTATATAAAAAGTTATAGCCATAATAATTAATTTCAAACTACGTATTTTTATAACTTTTTAGATGCCTTAATTATTTATTCTAATTGTATAAATCTTTATTTTCATGTCAAATTCAAAAAAAAAGATTAATTAAAACTTTAAATTTTTTAACCAAATAAAAAAATTTAACCTTAATAATGTTGTTCTATCCAAATTTTATTATAAATTGTATTTGAAATAAATTATTTGAAAAAGTAACATACTTAAAAAGTTAAAAATATATTTTTACCTTTTTAAGTATATTATTTTTTTCGAATATTATTTATAATAATACTTGGATAGAACTATATTATTTCCTTTTTTATTGCTCTAAAAATGTATCCATATAGTAAGTTATTTTTTTGCAATTGTACGCTCTTTTTATTTCTTCTTTTGATACAGTGACTATTTATTTCAACTGCATTTTTTTTCTTTTTTTTTTGAAGTAAAATATGTATAAAAAAGTATATTTTTAGAATACCATAATTTAGAGCTATATAAAAAGTTATAGCCATAATAATTAATTTCAAACTACGTATTTTTATAACTTTTTAGATGCCTTAATTATTTATTCTAATTGTATAAATCTTTATTTTCATGTCAAATTCAAAAAAAAAGATTAATTAAAACTTTAAATTTTTTAACCAAATAAAAAAATTTAACCTTAATAATGTTGTTCTATCCAAATTTTATTATAAATTGTATTTGAAAAAAATTATTTGAAAAACAAACATACTTAAAAAGTTAAAAATATATTTTATGGGTCAAAAAAATATCATATATACAGAAAAATCTACGGGACAGGTGAGTGTACTCATACATTTTTCTACATCAGCGTTCAAGATGTAATATCTCTCAAAAGACCTAGTTGAAAGGATAATTAAGATCACGAATAATTTTCAGTACAAATTTAGGAGTAGTTTACTATTGAATATAGATAAGCAACTAGTTATATAAAATGCAGGGCAAACTAAACGATTCCTCCCTGGTCTGCATACAACCCCATTACCACTTTACCATTACTTTATCTTTCCTCCCACATTGCTTCTTCGTTGTTTTCCTAATTCACAAATCATGAACTCCGACTCATCATACAATCACAGCAAAAATGTCAATTGTTTTCTTCCTAATCGTCTCGCATCGGTACCTAACATGGCTACGGGTAGACCCGTGGTGAGACCCACGAACTAGGACAAAATCGTCGTCGTAATGGGTGCTACTGGTACTGGTAAATCGAAACTCTCTATCGACGTCGCCAGTCGTTTCTTCCCTTCAGAAATCATTAACTCCGACAAAATCCAAGTTTATAAAGGTCTCGACAATACAGCAAACAAAATCTCAATGTCCGAAGGTCGCGGCATTTTCCACCATTTACTCGGCGAGTTTTCGTCAGAGTTTTCTCCTTCTGATTTCTCGTTGGTTGCTTCGGACAGAATCTCAGACACCATTAATCGTAACAATCTCCCGTTAATCGTTGGTGGATCTAACCCCGTTCAGTGTGTATCAAAAGAGCTTCGTTATAACTGTTGCTTTATCTGGATTGATGTTTTAACTCCGGTTTTGAATCAGTATTTATATAAGCGAGTTGATGAAATGATGAAATCCGGGATGTATGAGGAATTGGAAGAGTTTGTTGAGAAAAACGGGTTTTCCGGTTCAAACTCAGCGGGTCGACACAGCGGGTTGAGAAAGGCAATGGGTGTGCCGGAGATGGAGAGGTATTTTGAAAAGTACAGGAATTGTACCGCAGTGAAGGAAATAAAGGAGAACACGCGGCAGCTAGCAGAGAAGCAAATATGGAAGATCCAACGGCTAGATAAGCTGGGTGGGACCTACAAAGAGTTGATGCCACGGAGGCAATCACCGCGCCGACCGAGATATGGGATAAACAAGTGGTGAAACCAAGCGTGAAGATTGTGAAGAGTTTTTTGTTGGGGGTTAGTAGGTTTGGTTTACAGCTAATTGCCAGCTCTATTTTTTTTAGCAAAATATGGGATAAACAAGTGGTGAAATCTCGTTGATCTTATTTGTGTCTTTAGAATAAACTTGAAAATAACTATTCAAGACGTCTTTAGAAAAACTCTTAAATCTTCAAAGCTTACATTTTAAATTTGTTAACAAGCATAAGCCAAAAGTAAATAATCAACAAATTTAGCAAACGGAAGATTTAATTCCAAGTTTAATGATACTGCTAATACCATTCTGTTGGTCCCAAACGAACACGCAAGTATACGTGGTCGTACAAGTAATAAAATGATAAGTCGAGTGTCGAACCCACAGAAACATATATTAACTACTCACTAACGCACCAATATTGTTATTCCGTCAAGCTAAGTTCGAATTCAAGATGTTTAGTTATGCTCATTATAATTTTTAAGTAACAACTAACTTATCAAGTATCGAGTTAATTGTTGTGTAATTAATAGAGACAAATATTCCAGGGTTGTGATTTATTCACCAATTGTATTGTGTTTTAATTAACTATCATTTTTATATAATTCACTCATTGTTGTTAATTAATCGATAAATGCTCTCATAGCCTTCTCCCGAAGTACTACTCACCTATTCTCAATAGATTAATGTCTATATTCCTATGAAGTCAATCTATTAAGAACGCATTAAAATCACGACATTTAATTAAGCAAGGTGATTAGGTATATTCCTATCCTAACCACAAATCTGCTCCCCTTAAGGGTTAAGATCATGTTTACTTTAATTCTTCTCTAATCTAAACATGGCTTTTCCAAGCATAGCATAGATAGTAAATAAAACTTAACTGCTGGCCAAACAATTAAGCAATTAAACATAGAATTGAAGAAACAACCATATATGAATGAATTATAATCAAGATCAAGTTAATTTCAAACCACAATATTCATGACTAAATCATAACCCCAGAACAATGGATGTTTTAGCCACTCATGATCATACAAAACTCAATAATAATAATCTTAAACATACTATAAACAAGCAACAAGAAGAAAGTTTGAAAGAACTCTTTTAATTGTTGCTTCAAGGTAGTGTTTTTCCTTCTCCTCCTTAGTTCCAAGAGTCTTCAATGGCTTCTTCCCTCTAGAATCAATAGTATTTTTCCACCTCCTCCCTATAATCTGATCCTTCCCTCAACAATAGAGGTTTGCTTTAATTAAGTTGAGTGGAAACCTGTAATTTTCCCATTTTACCCCCTCTATAATGCCTTTCCCGGACAGAAACGCGCGAAGTATAAACTTCGCGCGTTTCTTCGCGCATTTTGGCAAACATTCTGCCTCGACCGCGCGAAGTTCGCGCGAAGTTTATACTTCGCGCGTTTCTTCGCGCGTCTGGGAATTAATTCCTTCCATTTCTGATCTCGTCTTTGCACAGACTCATCTCCGAGGGGTTGTTTTTGCTCCTAAATCATTCCATAACCTTTTCAAATATTTATATAGGCTCCTTTTTCTGCAAAGTAAAGAATCACAAATTAAATGCCTATTTCTCATCAATTATATATATTATGTTATTGGAATATAATCACATGGAAGCATAAATAATGGTTAAATCAATCAGATTTCGCCTATTATCAACACCCTATACTTAATTCATTGCTAGTCCTCGAGCAATCACATTATACTCACTAGAGATTCCTCCATTCAACCAAATCCATTAACGCATTACACCTAGAACAAAGTACACATATTATGCCTAGCAATGTACAATCTTAGCCTCACAATTGATTCTCAAGTGCCATTCAATATTCAAACTTCCTTAACATACTCCACACAGAAGTCAAGATTTGCTTTTCTGTCACAAGTCATATGCCCTCACCATCATGCCAATTATGAAATATTTGTAATTTAATCCGCACATTCAAGTCATATACTTACATTTATCAATGAAAGCACTCACTCTCACAATAAAAGTCACATACATGTAAATGGTACCATAAGCTTGCCCGTAATGTAAATCTCTACTAATATAGGCTAACTCAGCTCAAAATCAATTAGGACTTTTCCAAGGTTGTAATGTGGGCTAAGGGACAGGTAGGATACATTTTGGAATAGTGACTCACTCCCCTAAGCACTTTAACACATCACATGTAACTTATATATATTTTTTTTTATTCACAAACAATATATCATCCAAATATTCCCTTCTTCTTTAAGCACTCTATTAATTTATACCCATCAGCTGGATCAAAACATCATATTTATTCATTCAATTTTCGCTAGTGGTGTATAACTGTTACAAAACAAGTGCCCTTTCTAACTTTTCATTGGCTTCACTCAAAAGCCACCCCACACTTAATTCCTTCTTAATTCTTTTAGCATTCTTTTCACAATTAAAGTGCTTTTAAGAGGAAAAAGGTTCAAAACAAGATCAATGAAGAACAAAAGGTGTAAGCTTGTAATGTGGTTGCCAAACAAAAAGTTTATAGGCTCAATAGGGTTAACTAGGGATAAATTCTATTTGTGATAAGCAATTAAGCTCAAAAAGGTCAAAGAAAGCCTAAAATCATTTTTCAAACCGAGCATACCTAATATTTCGCTTTAATTCACATACCGGGCAAGTTCTAGACACAAATACAATGCATGGACTACACAATTTCTCACCACACATGGCATATGACTCATTTAGATTAGCTCATCAATGCACTTCATTATGAGCAGTCAATTCAGTGACAAACATATCAGTTAAGGCACTTTCCATGAGATTCAATAGTTAAGACCAAACGTTACACTTCAGGGTCTATTGTGTTCAGGTGTGTCAACGCTATGTGTTTTCTTCTTGGCTTGCATTCCTTATTTTAATCTACAAATTAAAATATATAAAAAATTACAAACTACCTATATCTGGTTCAAGATAAACCCTTGGAAAAGAACCGTGGCTTAAAGAAAAACCAAGGGGAAGTTGTTACATTACCCTAAAAATCTAAAAATTGGTGAAGAAAAACGCCTATATTAACCCACAACTGAAATTATTATTTTTTTTTTATACTCACCCTCAAGAACTTCTTCTAAAGAAATCCGTCATGAGGCCGAGCCATTTTATCCAAACCCCTAAAAAGTTCAATAACTCCACTAGTCAAACATTATCAAACAGACGAAATAATGTAACAAACAACTGAAATAATTAAAACAACCCACATAACGTACTAATCCAACAAAACAAACAAAAACAGACAAAAACAATTTAAAACAATCCTACAATCCATAATACTCAAAATAAAGCACACACCCCACACTTAAACTGTAGGCATGTCCTCATGACTTTCATTGCTAAAATAAAAAGAGGCAAAGATACTTCCCCGACATTTCATTCTTGGTCTGACGCAGTGTCAGGATTGACATTACATGCTCGCCCCAATGCTCTCAGCCAGCCCATAAACTTTTTCTCCGACTTGACTTGTCGGTCGGCAATTTCCTCCACACGGTTGCTCAAAGTATTCACTGAAGTGCGCGAATCACTCATCTCTTGCTCCCATGTGGTATGGCTAGGCATTCTGGCAGTTCCTGAAGAGGATGCTGCTCGAGGCAATGAAACTGCTGGTGCACTGGGTGCTTGTGTCTGCTCTCCACCTTCTAAATCCATGGGCTCGTTCTCCTCCTCATTCTCCTCTGCGTCTGAACCATCATCATCTCCTTCTTCAGCTGCTGGTTTTTTAGGTCGAATTTTGAGTGACTTCTTCACCAACCCATCCACACTAAGATCTTCAGGTACCTGTGCCTGCCTGCAAAGTTGGGTTACTAAAGACGGAAAGAAAAATCCATACATACAATTCGGGCACCTGATGAACATCTCATCATGGATAACTTTAGCCATATCAAAAGATAGGCCTTTTATGAAACACCAGATCAGTGCTGCTCGAGGTCCATTCACCT
>MU768317.1:0-23088 GCA_026770625.1 Nicotiana glauca
GTGGATGACCGAGCATCTGTGCCATCGTCCTCAGTTCTTGAGTTATGGGTCTTCAGAGAAAACATGCATAGAAGAATTTTATACAAGGATTAAAGGGGTCCATCTGCCTGAAGGATTCACGGGTTGGATGACATATTTCCGGTCCCTCGCCGCCAGTCAAATAGAGTGGGCGCTTGGATGGTTACCTATTGATGAAATCATATATATGGCAGCAGCAAGGCCACACTTCCTCCTAATGGGTCTCAAAAGCATTCAGCCTTATGCCTGGTATCGGGTTTTAAGGCTGCTCGGAAGGTGCCAGCTAGTGCCGAAAGACGGCGACCTTAGTGCTCAGGTAGTTGAGATTAGCCCTGACGGACAGTTTCCCGAAGCAACAGTCCGCCAGATCTGGAATGAATACCAATACTTAAAAGCAGATACTCGCGTGCAGGATCGGGCCAGAGGCGAAGTGTCACCGGGATACCTTGCTTGGTATAGGAGAGAATATGAGCACGAGAGACCAACCAAAAGACCTCACATCTAGGAATTTAACGAAGCATCACAAGAACAGTGGGCGTGGTTAGCCAAAGAAAATGAATACAGAGCCAAAATAGGAGAATTGGAAAAGCGGGTCCAAGACCTTAAGTTTGAAAATAGTGTGCAAGCCGCAGCTGACGAAGGTGAAAAAAGGAAATTGGCCAAAGAAAATGAAGCCTTACGAGCCCAAGTCCAAAAAATGAAGATAGCAGCTGAAAACCCTGTTAGAAGTGCCAAAGACACGAAGCTGATAGAAAGTTTGAGGCAAAAAGTAAATGACTATAGTTTCGACCTCAACAAAACAGAAAGGGAACTAGCCGGGGTTCAAAAATAGTTGGATAAAAACGCAAAAGAACGAGCCCGTATGATTAAGAAGTTGAGAGAAGAACACGATAATGAGGTTGCGGGAATGAGGAAAAAGGTCGTTACCACAGAAAACAAAATGATCAAACAAGCAAAAGAGTTCTAGGTTGAAAGGGAGCACTGTTATACAACACTAGCACAATTAGAGATGGACCTGCAATAAATCCAGGAGCGAAGTCAGCAGACTTTGGAGTCCAGGGCCGAACAAATAGGGCGGCTACTTCAGGAAAAAGGCATAATCAGAGAAAGAATCCTAGCTATTGCTCACTACATCACCAGAAAATGCCAAATGTGCGAGAATATGACTCAGACTACCTTCTTCGCCTCAGTGATGATATTTGTGAAGCAGATAATGAGTGACCTAGACAGACTCCAAGGGTAACTTGCACATAGGCCCGCGGCGAGACCGAACAATGTCCCGCGGGCACCAGGAGCTTTAATGTATGCATGACCGTCATTAGAGTCTGTATTTTTTTCCACCAGAGTTTGTCAGTTATCTGAGTCTGTACTTTCTTTTCAAGTCAGTCTGCACTTTCATTTTAAAGTAGAATAATTTTTTTTGTAGCCCGTCTTGCCAGTTAGAGTTTGTTAGTTGTCTTCATGCGTCAGTATCGAGTCCTTGTAATTGAAATGCTTGCTATTAGTAAAATTGAAAATTCCAAAAAACATTTTGTTTCTATTTTACATTTATTGCATTTGATCTGATTCAGGCATGGCCACGATGTGTAGGCAATCTTCATAGGATCCGATCATAGCCATATGAAAAGAGAAGATACAATGAGAATAAAAAGCCAAAAAAAAAGGAGCGGAAAAACAAAGAAAAAACGAGAGAGAAACAAGAAGAGAAAAAAAGCCACAAAGCAAAAGAAGAAACAAAGTCAAGAATAAAGAAAGACGTCACAGTCGAGAATAAATAAAGTCGGGATGACGCAATGCGGTCGAGAAAATGCATAATAGAAACCGTTAATTGCCTAGGTTCATTCATTCCCCAAACGTACAACTATCTATTTGTTAATGCCCTAACCGCTAACAACATTGTTGTTGATGATGAGTCCAGGCAAGTGGTTCAGTTGACTGGCATTCTGGCAACCCACCCATACAACACCCGCTCTAAAGATAAGTCAAAAATGGTCAATCAAGAGTTAGAAGCAAGCATCGTCGACCCGTCCAGGGAGGAAGAAGTTGTGGATGTCAACGCTATGAAAGAGGAGATGTATAAATTGAAGCAATAGATGGCCGAAATGTACCAGGCTTGGGCAAAGGGACACCCACTACCAACTTACCCTGCTAACCCTACCTACATCCCACCATTAGCTCAGCCACGAGATCCTCCTACAGTTAATTCCTCTCTGGCTTACCCTGTTTATCAGCATTACTACGCAACTACCTCCCAAACACCACCACCTCCACCACCCAAACAAATCCCATGTCCTCCACCTCCAACCACTCCCATGTTTGTGGCTCCTCCACCCGCCACACTATAGAGATCTTTTAGTGAACCCCTATTTCAAACCCAGGAAACCCACTATTACCCACCAGAACCCACCTTCAAACTACCTGAACCATATCCTTACACTCCACGTCTTGATATCTCAGCTGAAGAAGAGAAGCCTCCTAAAAACCCTGAGCAGGAAGAAATGATACGAAAGGTGAAAATCTTGGAACAATCGTTCAGAAATATGCAAGGTCTAGGAGGATAGGTGAGTGTCGCTTACAAGGACTTGTGCTTGTTTCCTGACGTCCAATTGCCTGCGGGATTCAAGTTACCAAAGTTTGATCTGTATGATGGACAAGGTGACCCAGTAGCCCATCTGCAGGGATTTGCAGCAAGATGAGAGGCGCTGGGGGAAGGGATAAGTTATTAATGGCATACTTTAGTCAAAGTCTCGGTGGTGCTACTTTGGAATGGTACACACGGCAAGATCATGTTCGATAGTACACCTGGGATGATTTGGCCCAGGCATTCACAGGCCATTTTCAGTACAACTTAGAGATTGTTCCGGACCGGCTATCATTGACCAAAATTGAGAAAAAGCCAGGGGAAAGCTTCAGAGAGTACGGTTTTAGGTGGAGAGAACAGGCTGCCAGTGTTGATCCTCCAATGAAGGAAGGCGAGATGGTCGATTATTTTCTATAGGCTTTGGAGCCTACTTATTATGGTCATCTGGTGTCGGCAGTTAGGAAAACTTTTAATGAGGTAGTGAAAATGGGAAGTATGGTGGAAGAAGGTCTCAAGACTAACAAAATTATGAGCTATTCGGCGATTAAAGCAACTAACCTGGCCATCCAGAGCGGCACTGGAGGGGTATTGGCAAAGAAGAAAAAGGAAGATGTTACATTAGTAGAAACAAGAGCTTGGTCCAGGGGTCCATCATCATATTATCACCAACCACGCCCCCATCCCCAAACCTACCTACACAACCCATATGGCCCGCCACAACAATACTATCCACCTCCCGCCCCCCACTTCTCTGTTCACCACGCCCAAATATACCCTCAACCTCAAGCGCCATGGCGTACACCCACCCCACAAAATACTTACTACACTCAAAATGCTTACCCACCTCCGAGAGCCTATAAAAACCCCACCGGACCTGGTTTTCGACCCAACCTTGCTTCTAAAAATGACCGGCTATAGAAGAAGAAAACTTTCACACCATTGGGAGAATCTTACACCAGCTAATATCACAGATTGAGACAATTGGGCATGTTAAGTCCGATTGAACCTAAAATACCAAATCCTCCCCCGAGAAACCTGGACCATTCGGTGAACTGTGAGTATTGCTCAGGTGCTCTGGGGCATGATACAGAGAAATGCTGGCATTTGAAAACGGCCATCCAGGAGCTCATTGATAACCGCTGAATTGAAGTACAGGCTCCGGAGACGCCTAACATCACTTAGAATCCATTACTCACCCATCATGAGACTCATATGATTGAGTTAGTGCAAAAAGGAGAGTGGAAGAAGCCTTCACAGACCGTAATGATGATCAAGGCCAGTGAGAACAAAGCAAATGAGAAATTAATCAGTGGGAAGGCATTGGTCACAGTAGAACAGACAGTCGGCAAACCATCGATGGCAGTAAAACAAGAACCAGTTAAAGTACCAAGAGCAGTTGTCAAGCCCGTTGTGATTGTAAAGGGCGCTCGCGCAGAGCCGGTTATCATCAAACCGGTGACTCAGTTACCGATGATCATTGAAAAGGCCATCCCATGGAATTACGGCCGAGTGACTGTGACGTACAAAGGGAAGGAAGTTAAAGAAGAGGTTTGTGAAACCCATGGGCTGACCCGTTCAGGGAGACGCTTTTCCCCTGAAGATCTGAGAAAGGTTAAAGCAGCCAAAGACAATCTAGCACCAGTAAAAAGGGCCGTAACTGAAGAAGAGGCTGAAGAATTCTTAAAGAAAATGAAGGCGCAAGATTATTCCATTGTATAACAGTTAAGGAAAACCCCGGCGCAGATTTCATTACTGTCTCTATTGATTCATTTGGACGAGCATCGCCGGGCGTTGATGAAGATTCTGAATGAAGCTCATGTTCTAGATAAGATCTCTGTGAATCATCTGGAGAAAATAGCAAACAAGATTTTCGAGGTTAACAGGGTTACATTTTCTGATTATGAGTTGCCTTTGGAAGGTACTGAGCATAATAGGGCACTTTACCTCATAGTGAAGTGTGAAGACTCTGTGGTTACTTGAGTGCTGATTAACAACGGGTCCAGTGCAAACATTTTCCCTCTCTCCACCTTGGAAAAGTTAAAAGTGGACAGTAGGAGAATACAGAAGAATAGCGTTTGCGTACAAGGATTTGATGGAGGAGGAAAGGACACGGTTGGGGACATCGTGTTAGAGCTGACAATAGGACCAGTTGAATTCATAATGGAGTTCCAAGTGCTCGACGTGGCTATTTCCTACAATCTCTTATTGGGTCGGCCCTGGATTCATGCCACAAAAGCTGTGCCATCTACTTTGCATCAGATGGTCAAATTCGAATGGGATCGGCAGGAAATTATTGTGCATGGAGAGGATAGTTCGTGTAATACTATTATGCATTTCGATGAAGCTGAGGACGACAAAGGTCCATGGGTTTACCAAGTCTTGGACACAGTGACAATTGCCAAAATTCTGGAAGGAGAATGTATTCCTAGGCCCAGAGTAGTTGCTGTATCTGTCATGGTGGCTTCAGAAATGATAAAGAATGGATTTTTACCTTGAAAAGGCTTGGGTGCCTCGTTACAGGGCATCACACAGCCGATATCTCTTCCTGGAAACTTGGATACTTTCGGGTTAGGCTTTAAACCCACTACTGCTGACATAAGGCGAGCTAAGCAGATTAAAAAGAGAGCATGGAACCTTACAAAACCCATACCCCGCCTATCCCATTCCTTTGTCCGGCTTGGTACTAAGAGGCGCCCAGTAATGTCAATGCTTAATTCTGTGATAATGGAACCCGACAAGGAGCCGATGGAAAGGTTTGAAAAGCTGTTTGATGAGGTGAATATGATGGAGGCAGGCGAAGGTCCAAGCAAAACAGATGTGCAGTTCGTGGGGGCCCGTGCAAAGCTTAATAATTGGGAAGCTACTCCTCTTCCTACCCGAAGGAGTCGTGGTAGTTAGTTTTGAGTTTCCTTTCAGTTTAATCTGGATTATTTCCAAGGTTATTATTCGGATGCTATGTTTCGTCCGTTTGGATGAGTTAAACCTTGTTATCTTACAATTTTAATGAAATGCAATTTCTTTCCTTTTTCATTCCTGATAGCCTTTATTTTGTCTTTCTTTTCTTTCTTGTACAGTCCCTTTTATGCTGGTATCACTGATGTGTCATGCATGAGGAGTCTTCGGCCTAGTCTTGATTACCAATCTAACTCCGAAATAATAATACAAGAGATTGAGTGTGATGACGGGGTAGAATATGATGATGAGGAAGCCTTTGAAGAAATTAGTAAAGAATTAAGCCAATTTGAGGAAAAACCCAAACCTAATCTGAACGACACATAGGCAATCAATTTAGGGGATCAGGAGAATGTACGGGAGACAAAAATAAGTGTCCACTTGGAGCCTCCGCTCAGAGAAGAGATAATCGAAGCGCTGCTTGAGTACAAAGATGTTTTTGCATGGTCATATGACGATATGCCAGGTTTAAGTACCGATTTGGTGGTCCACAAATTGCCCAGATACCCCGCATGCCCTCCAGTCAAGCAGAAGCTGAGGAAATTTAAAACAGATATCAGTGTGAAAATCAAAGAAGAGGTCACCAAGCAGTTTGATGCAAAGGTCATTCGGGTCACCCGGTATCCCACCTGGTTAGATAATGTTGTGCCTGTACCAAAGAAGGATGGAAAGACCAGAGTGTGCGTTGATTACCGTGATCTCAATAAGGCGAGTCCAAAAGACAATTTCCCATTGCCAAACATCCATATATTGATTGACAATTGTGCCAAGCATGAGATTGGTTCCTTCGTGGACTGATATGAGGGTTATCACCAGATTTTAATGGATGAGGAAGATGCAGAAAATACAGCATTCATCACGCCTTGGGGGACATATTGTTATAGGGTCATGCCATTTGGGTTGAAGAACGTAGGGGCGACATATATGAGGTCAATGACCACCATGTTCCATGATATGATACATCGGGAAATTGAATTCTATGTAGATGACGTGATTATAAAGTCAAGAAAGCAGTGTGACCATGTCAAAGACCTGAGGAAATTTTTCCAGAGGCTCCGCAGGTACAACCTCAAACTTAATCCAGCAAAATGTGCATTCGGAGTTCCATCGGGGAAGTTGTTGGGATTCGTGGTAAGTCGACGCGGTATTGAGTTAGACCCGTCCAAAATCAAAGCCATTCAGGAGTTACCACTGCCAAGAAGCAAGAAAGAGGTGATGAGTTTGCTCGGCAGGTTGAATTATATCAGTAGGTTCATTGCCCAACTTACGACGACTTGCGAGCCTATCTTTAAGCTGCTAAAGAAAGATGCTGTGGTCAGATGGACAGATGAATGTCAGAAAGCATTTGACAAGATTAAGGAATATTTGGCCAGTCCACCTGTGTTGGTTCCGCTAGAGCCGGGAAGACCCTTGATCCTCTATCTGACAGTTTTGGATAACTCTTTTAGCTGTGTACTGGGGCAACATGATGTCACAGGAAAGAAAGAGTAGGCGATTTACTACCTCAGCAAGAAGTTCGCATCTTATGAGGTAAAATACACTCAGCTTGAAAGAACGTGTTGTCCTTTAACCTGGGTAGCGCAGAAATTGAAACATTAATTGTCATCATATACCACCTATCTCATCTCGAGGTTAGATCCATTGAAGTACATTTTTCAAAAGCCCATGCCCACAAGGAGGCTCGCAAAATGGAAAATCTTGCTCACAGAATTTGATATTGTTTATGTGACCCGTACTGCGATGAAAGCACAAGCGGTGGCTGATCATCTAGCCGAGAACCCAGTTGAAGATGAATATGAACCTTTGAAGACATACTTCCCTGATGAGGAGACAATGCACGTCGAGGAATTAGAACAAGATGAAAAACTGGGATGGAAGTTGTTCTTTGATGGGGCTGCCAACACCAAAGGCGTCGGGATAGGAGCGGTACTTATTTCTGAGACAGGGCAACACTACCCTGTTACAGCTCAACTTCGCTTCTACTGCACCAATAACATGGCCGAATACGAGGCATGTATCTTGGGTTTAAGATTGGCTATATACATGGGTGTCCAGGAGATCTTGGTCATGGGCGACTCGGATCTTCTGGTGCATCAGATTTAGGGAGAATGGGAGACACGAGACTTAAAGCTCCTACCATACCAGCAGTGTTTGCATGAACTTTGCCAACGGTTTCAGTCGGTAGACTTCAGGCATATCCCAAGGATTCATAATGAAGTTGTTGATGCTTTAGCCACTTTGGCATTGATGTTGCATCACCCAGATAAGGCGTACGTGGACCCGTTGCAGATTCAGGTCCGAGATTAGCATGCCTATTGTAACATGGTGGAAGAGGATCTTGATGGTGAGCCATGGATTCATGATATCAAAGAATACCTCAGGATGGGAGTATATCCAGCACATGCCACAGGGGATCAAAAGAGAGCCATTAGGCGCTTAGCAAATAGATTTTTCTTTAGTGGGGGAGTGTTGTATAAAAGAACTCCAGATCTTGGTTTACTGAGATGCATGGATTCTAAATAGGCCACAGCTATCATGACCGAGGTACATGCGGGAGTCTGTGGACCTCATATGAGTGGATATGTATTGGCCAAGAAGATTCTTTGAGCAGGATATTATTGGCTCACTACGGAGCGGGATTGTATCAGTTTCGTGCGCAAGTGTCATCAGTGCCAAGTACACGGGGATTTGATTCATTCTCCACCATCTGAATTGCACACAACGTCGGCACCATGGCCCTTCATTGTTTGGGGAATGGATGTCATTGGGCCAATCGATCCAGCGACGTCAAATAGGCACAGGTTTATTCTGGTAGGCATTGATTATTTCACTAAGTGGGTTGAGGCGAAAACTTTCAAATCGGTGACCAAGAAGGCAGTGGTTGATTTTGTGCATTCAAATATCATTTGTCAATTTGGAATCCCAAAGGTAATTATCACAGATAATGGTGCCAACCTCAACAACCATCTGATGGCGGAGACATGTCAGTAGTTTAAGATCACGCACCGCAATTCCACCCCATATCGTCCTAAGGCTAATGGAGCAGTCGAGGCAGCTAACAAGAACATCAAGAAGATACTTCGGAAAATGGTGGAAAGGTCCAGGCAATGGCATGAGAAGTTACCTTTTGCCCTGTTAGGCTATCGCACTACTGTTCGCACTTTAGTAGGGGCAACTCCTTATTCATTGGTGTATACACGGAAGTAGTAATACCCGCAGAGGTTGAAATTCCATCCCTTCGGATTATCGCCGAAGCGGAAATTGACGATGCCGAATGGGTCAAGGCCCGATTAGAGCAACTGAGCTTGATTGATGAAAAGAGATTGGCAGCAGTATGTCACTGACAATTGTACTAATAGAGAATGGCAAGAGCATATAACAAGAAAGTGCGTCCACGGAAGTTTGAAGAAGGGCAATTGGTGTTGAGGCGTATCTTACCTCATTGGGCCGAAGCAAAAGGAAAGTTCGCCCCCAACTGGCAGGGGCCATTTGTTGTAACCCGAGTGTTGTTCAATGGTGCATTGTATCTAACAGACGTGGAAGGGAAATGTGTAGAAATGGCTATCAACTCTGATGCACTCAAGCGATACTATGTATGATTTTTGTATCTAAATGTACCTAATTGTATTTGGCATGTTTTGAGATTGAAATGACGAAGGCATTTTGTTCTGCTATCCAAACACTTTATCCTTTGTTATCCCTTTGAGCCTTATTCTATTTTCTTTCGTACCCCTCTTTCGGAATCAATAATAAACGCAAAAACCCGAACGGGGAAAGAAAGTGGAGAAACAAGAGAAAAATAGTGAAAAGAAAAAATAAGAAAAAAGAAAAAGAAAAGAAAGGAAAAAGAAGAGAAAAGAAAAAAAAGAGAAAAGGAAAAGAAAAGAAAAGAAAAGAGAATGAAAAGAAAAGAAATGAAAAGAAAAAAGGACAAAAGTGAAAAATGAAAGATCGCAACAACAAAGTAATTTTATGACTTGAACTATGTTTGACTTGATCACGAAAGGGTACGTAGGCAGCCTCTCTCTGAGGTTCAGTCATACCAAAATAAAAGTCCAAAAGTCCCCAAGAAAGAAACTGGGGTAGAAGTTGTGATTGTTGTAAGAAATCTGGTTCCGAAAGTTGTAATGTTAAACCCATGATTGAATTATTTGGAGCCTCTATACCCTTCTTTCTAAAACCCATCCAAAAGGCTACATTACGATCCAAAAAAGACCTTCCGATCAATCTTCAAGAAAGGCCAATGCAAGCAGGTGAAGTGATTCGTGTTGGGGGAAACACTCTGGTACCAGAGGAGAAATCAAAAATGAGAGAGTCTTATTGGTGAAAACCCTCACGGGCACCGTAAGGCGACGGGAGCTGAGAGAAATAAAAAATTAGAGAGTCTTATTGGTGAAAATCCTCACGGGCACCGTAAGGTAAATGTGAGTTTTCAGATGGGCAAATGAAACAAGTATGTGGTTGAAAGCTGCTCAAAACATGGCAAGACAAGCAAAGTTTGGGTTTTTGGTGAAAGTCAGGTTATGAAAGTTTGGAACAACAAATGTGGCAATTGAAAGTTGATCGGTTGGACAGACTAGGCTGGTTAATCCAAAATGCATGGCACAATCAATGGTACCATCCGTTCCACTCAGATAAGTCCTATCCTCTTCTCTTCATTACAAATCATCCGTTTTCAGAGTCTTTCTATCCTTACCCTACGAGGTCATTGCATTTCATTCTCTTGGAGTCTGTCTATAAGATGTTTCAGTGTCAGTTCTGTTCAAAAACAAAAGAAGGATGTCAAGGCTAACTACCAGCTTCCCAGTTGTACAGCACAACAGGGCCAGAATATATCAAAGATGTCAAAGAAAAGTAAGACAGGAAGGACCACTGGAAGTTCCATCAGTGGGTTAATCAGATAATTGTGGGGGAAAAGCGAAGTTTCAAAAAAAAAAAGGGGGTCAGGAGCACAAAACAGCAATACGGGATAAAACATTTGGGTCATCAAAATCAGGGGGTTGAAAGTCAGTCAGGAAGTCGAGTCGTTTCAAGGAAAGTCCAGGGAAACAAGTTAGAGTAGAGCCGGAAGCAGGCACATACCCAACAAGAATGCCAGCAGCTAACCACCATTTTATATTAACAAATCTCTCTTTGATTGAGACAGGGGCATAAAATTTTCTTTGTTTGTCTATTTTATTGCAGTCAGGAGCCCACCTGGAGAACAAGGGAATACTTTTCAAGTTCAGTAATCAGGAGCCCACCTGGAGAACAAGGGAACACATTTCAAGTTCAGCAGTCAGGCGCCCACCTAGAGAACAAGGGAAGTGCAATTCAAGTTTTAGCTTTCAGTTTATTAGATAACATACTATACCCAGCTACCAAACTGGGGCAAAAATTTTCATTGTTTTGTCTGTTTTGTTGCAAGCAGGCGCCCACCTGGAGAACAAGGGAATACTTTTCAAATTCAACAATCAGGAGCCCACCTGGAGAACAAGGGAATACATTTCAAAGTTCCAGCAGTCAGGCATCCACCTGGAGAACAAGGGAAATTTTATCTTTCAAGTTTAATATTTGGTAACATAACGCGCCCAGTCATCAAATTGGGGCAGAAAATTTTCTTTGTTTTATCTATTTTATTGCCGTCAGGAGCCCACCTGGAGAACAAGGAAATACTTTTCAAGTTCAGCAATCAGGAGCCCACCTGGAGAGTTTTAGCAGTCAGGCGCCCACCTGGAGAACAAGGGAAGTACAATTCAATTTTAGCTTTTAATTTTTAATATTCAATAACATGTTGTACCCAGTTACCAAACTGGGGCAAAAAATTTTCTTTGTTTGTCTATTTTGTTGCAGTCAGGAGCCCACCTAGAGAATAAGGGAATATTTTCAAGCATTGCAGTGAGGAGCCCACCTGGAGAACAAGGGAATACTTTTCAAGCGTCAGAAATCAGGAGCCCGCCTGGAGAATAGAGGCACATGTTTCAAATTTCAGTAGTCAAGCATCACGCGGAAGAACGGCAAAATATCGCCAATCACAGTTCGCGGCAACATCAAGGATTCCATTGGAAAAATACAAGTTCAAGGCAACACAAAAGCAAGTTTGAAGACATAGATAGGACCCTTTTGTAATTCATAAATCATAGCTTAGGCTAGCTTCTTTTATTTTAACACGGTGTAATAAGGAGGTCAGCGAGCGGTAGCAGCAGCAACAGCAACAGCAACAGCAACAGCAACAGCAACAGCAGTGAAATCACAGCTCCTGGCAGTCCCAGCTACCAGACATTCCCGAACTATACTGACCTGATTCCTGTTTAGCCCAGGATATGTAGGCAACCTCTGAAGCAGGTTGCGGTCAACTCTTTCAAAAATGCTTCACACGGAATATTTGAACGGGCAAAAATCGCTCGTTTTCGCTCACTTATCTTTGATCGAAAACTCTTCGTGTTTCCGAGCAAAGAGGGGCAGCTGTGAGCACGTGATTTTTGCCCTATATATGAATTATTCCCAAAATTCAAACAAAATGATTTTTCTTTATTTCTATGATTTTGTGAATTTTTTGTTAATTGTTGGCATTTTATTTGTGCATTTTAATTCACTTGAAAAATATAAAAATACACTTGGCATTTGCATTTAGGATTTAATTTCATATTTTAGGTTAAATTGTTTTTAGAACAAAATACAAAGAAAATAACAAAAACGGTCCTTTTGCATTTTTAGTTTAAGTTTGTCTTAGTTTGTGTTTAAATTAGGAATTTGTGTAAATGAACAGTAAGAGATATTATTTTAGGGTCAATTTGGGTTTTGGTTTAATTTTACATTTTTAATTAAAAAAAAAAGTACAAAAAATACAAAAGAAAATAAAGAATAGAAGAAAGGAAAACAAAGAGACAAAAGGGCTGCCTAGTAACTGGGACATTTAAAATAAACCCCGGCCCAATTGTAGCTTCCAATCCGTCACAACCCTGGCCCAACCATCCCTGATCCAAACCCGGCCCCCTTCTGACCAAACGACGTCGTTTGGCGTCGTTAAATCTGAGCCCTTAAAATCCCTGATCCAACGGCCACATTTGGCTCTGGAGATTATAATAAAAGTGTCCGATAATATGCCTAACCCTACACGACCAACCTCGTCTTCCTCGTATTGCTCTGTATCTCCACCAGCGGAGCCGCCGCCGATGAACGTCACCTTCTTCGTTCAACCCAAAATTAACACCCCAACTTCCTCTCATCTCCCTCATCTCGAATCCACAGCCCATTTCCTTCAAACCCCGGCCTAGCTCGTCGAATCTTCCCCTAAAGTTTTTCCAGCCACGACGCCAATTACGCCAATGGCCGCCAAATTAACACCGTAGATTCTCCTTAGCCTTCTCATCTCAAATTCCTAAGTTCCTTCCCTCGAATATGACCGAAACGTCTCGAATATTAAATCGAAGGTTTTCCGGCCAAAACCCTAACTGCTCCAATTCTTACCAAATTAATTCCATATGGTTCCTGGGGTTCCCTCGTACTGAATTCAAGATCAACGGCGTTCAAATCTCATTGAATGATGCTTAATTTTGAATCCGAATCAGTGAGCTTCTCTTTTATTATCTTTTGGTTTTTCTTTTAATTTTGCTTCTTAAATGGTTTGATTCATGTTTTATTTGTTTAATCGAATTGCTGCATGATTGATAATTCAATTTGATAACAATTTGAGTCTGTTTATATTTTTGGTTCAATGTTTGTTTCTTTTATTCAATTGTTTTTAGCTTAATGATTCTGTTTAAGAGTTGCTTGATTTTTTATTAATGTTTGATTGGTTAGTTTTAGTTAGCTTAAGATTGGTCCAGTTTGGTTTAATCAATGTTCTGGGTAATTCATTAGTGCATTTAGTTCTTAGGATTAGCTTAATTGATTGGTTATAGCCGTGTGAATGGCGTTGGTGGTTTGAGGAAGGATCTTCTAGGAGTTTCTAGATGGGGTTGAAAGTGTTAATTCAAAGGAAATAAGTGTGATACTTGACACCTAAGTTAATAGCTAGGGTGTTAATTGAAAATTCATCAAGGACTGAAATGAAAAGCTTGGAAAAGAAGTCATAACTTCAGGGTCTAAAAAGAAAATTTGAAAACCTGAAAATCTGATAAGGCCCCATCTCTGCCTATAAAAGGGCATGCCCTTGCCTTGAATAAGAAGTTTTTGGCCACCAAAATTCCCGCCAAAATAAGATTCTTCCAGTTTCAGATCTGGAACTGAAATTTTAGATTCAAAATTCCTTTAGATCTTAGTTTTCTTCAGAAAAAAATCAAAAAAAAAAAAAACAATCCAAAATCTTCAAAAAAATCCAAAAATACACTGTTTCATTTAAGAGTTGTAGGTTAATTGTGATTTCTGTCCAATTGATTCACATTTTTGCTCAATATTTGATTGCTGAAGTATCCAAAGTTGTTTTGAGATGATTTCAAGTGATTGGGTGTAGTTAGGTTAGTTCGAGTTGAGTTTTTGTTTGCTGGAAATTTCAGAGGAGTTTTGTGTTCATTTGCTGAGTTCAGTTTGGTTTAATTTGGTGCTGTGATTGGATTTGTTGCTTTTGTGTGGATTTTCAAAAATACATTTGAACTTCTGGACTTACTCTGGCCTGTCTGTGATCATCTCTGCTGCATTGCTGCTGTTAATCTCATTTTCTGCCTCCTATTTTGATTTCTAGGTACATATTTCGAATTCCCCTGATGTACGTTCAGCCTTGAAGTAAAATGAAGCTTTTATGCCAGATCCGAGTTCATCTGAACACTTGTAGTCGCAGTCAGTTAATTGATGTAATTGTTTAGTTTTAATTTGTTGATTGTGTACTGGATCATGACCTGTTTAGCTAGGATTTTTGCTAATTGATGTGGACTGTTAAGTTGAACTGTGGACTTTTAGAATGTCTAGATTTTTAATATTTCATTAGTGGTAATCGTTAGTAATAGATTTAGTTGATTATGATCATTTGACACAATAATGATTGAAGGAATTCTTCTTCCTTATTTATGTTGGATGAAACTTTTGTGTTAAATTATCCAACAGACCTTTTGCGAAACCGGTAGCAGCATATGTTCAAGCCTTCAATTATCTATGTTATCATCTGTTAGCTTGAATCAATGCAAATTAGTTAGGTTGTTTGGTATTGTCAAAAATCAGATTCCTTAGCTGCTTTCCATCTTAGTAACATGTATGATATCATCAGTAGCTAATTAGTGAAACAATCTGAAGCCTTCCACTGGATTCATAGTGTCAAAGTGTCATTAAATTGAGAGATGCATATGGTTTTTCCTCAACTACAATTGCTGCGCATGTTTGAATAATTTGAAGTGAACTTGTGTTTGTCCGTTTGCCTTTTAGGCTATTTTGGGCTTCAGTGATAAAACAAAAAAACGGCCCAGGTCCCATCCTTATTATAAATACTCATATACCTGGGCCCAAACCTGGAAGCAGCCCGTTCCTTGGTGCATACTGAATGAAAAATTCGTATATGAATTAACTCTTTAACAATTCCGTTAATTAGAGACAAAATAAAAAATAAAAAATTATAGTTGCTTTTAGGTTTGCCCTTAAATAATAAGTGAGACGAGCCTCGCCCAATAAAATGCATAAATTGCGGGGCCCTTAATGAATGGTTATAATAAAATATTTAGAATTCAGGATGGGCCGTTTAGCGAATTTCACGGCTTTCCCCAAAAATAATAACGCATTAGTCACTTTAGGCGCATTTTTAATAATATTACTTTCTTAAATACGGGTGCACATTTATGTGACCCAAAGCCAAATCTCAACGGAGTCGAAATGGGTTGACAACTATGGGTGCACTGGTGCGACGTGGTTCGAAATGCATTTTCACGATGTTGCAATTCTTATTAAAATAAAAATAAAAGCGGGATACTAATAAAAGGCGCATAAGTTAGAACATGTTTTGAAATCAGATAAAATCAAATATAACAGTTGAGCGACCGTGCTAGAACCACGAAATCCGTGAATGCCTAACACCTTCTCCCGGGTTAACAGAATTCCTTACTCGGATTTTTGGTTCGCGGACTGTTAACAGAGTCATAATCTCCTCGGTTCGGGATTCAACCGGTGACTTGGGACACCATTAATCTCCCAATTGGCGACTCTGCAATCTAATGATAAATCCCGTTCCGATTGTCCTTTAATTGGAAAAACTCCTTTACGCCCTCGCGGGTGTAGTGAAAAAGGAGGTGTGACACGTATCATGGCATTAGGCAAGCCGACTACTCAGACATTTCCAATGCATAAAATCTTTGAAAGATACGAAAATAGTCTAATTTAAGGAAAAACATCCTTTGTAAAATATGAATAGAAAGTCATAACTCAATACAAAAATTTCTCCCAAAAATCGGGGTGACACCAAGTATATGAGCAGTTATACATAGCAACAAAAACTTATACATTGTCTGAAAAGTAAAACTAAATACATAAACTGGAAGATATGAAAAAGAGGATCAAGGGTAGACGCCAAACAGCTACCTCGATGATCTCCGAATAGATAGACTCCGTGATCAACAACCGTCGTGCCCGGATATGCCTGGGTCTGCACACAAAGTGCAGGGTATGTGTGATGACCCGACCCGTCGTCTCATGTGTTACTTCTCCATTTCCCCCATTTATGCTTCTTCATGTTTTGTTATCGGTATGTGGTGTGTTAGAGTTTATTTGGATTGGTTTTGATAAGAAATGAGACACTTAGTCTCTTTAAGGAAGGCTTAAGTTAGAAAAGTCAACCGGACGTTGACTTATGAGTCATAGGGCTCGGATGTGATTTCTGGTTTTCGGTTTGCTTCGGGGGATGATTCGTGACTTAGGAGCGTGATCGGAAGTAATTTTTGAGGTCCGGTGTAGAATTAGGCTTGAATTGGCAAAGTTAGTATTTTGGCGAATTTCGGATGATGGGTGAGATTTTGATCCGAGGGTTGGAATGGAATTCCGAGAGTTTCTATAGCTTTGTTGGGTGATTTTGGATATGTGTGCAAATTTTTAGGTCATTCGGACATCGTTTGGTCGGGTTTTTGATCGAATGCGCATTTTGGATGTTTTGAAGAAACTTAGGCTTGAATCGGATGTGATTTAATGATTTTAGCATTGTTTGATGTGTTTTGAGGATTGGAACAAGTTTGAATGGGGTTTTAGGATGTGTTGGTGTTTTTGGTTGAGGTCCCGGGGGCCTCGGGGTGAGTTCGGGTGGTTAACCGGGGAGTTTTTGAAATTTGTTGCAGGTTCATGTTGCTGGTATCAGGTATTTTTGCTTATGCAGAAATAGGCCGCAGAAGCGGTTCCGCAGAAGTGAGTTATAGGTCGCAAAAGTGGTCAGGGGCTGAGTTGGGAAGTTCCGTAGAAGCGGAAATGGTTTCGCTTAAGCGAGTCCGCAGAAGCGGACGTAAGGTCGCAGAAGCAGTAGGCCTGGAGGTGATGTTCCGCAGAAGCGGGAATCTTAGTCATAGAAGCGTCCCCTGAGGTTTAATGAAATTCCACTTAAGCGGATAAAAGCCGCAGAAGCTGTTACGCGGAAGCGGGTGTGGGGACCGCAGAAGCGGAAACCCCTGAAGGCTAGTAGGGGTTTATATTCATTTTATTCCGTGAGGGTTATGTATTTTCCACCATTGTTGAGCGAGCTTGGGAGCTTTTGACGGGGATTTTAGAGAGTTTTGAATGGGATTCGATTGGAGGTAAGTCCTATGGCCTAGAAACATTATTTTATTGAAGAATCAAACTTTAATTCTTGGAAATTTGGGTAAAAATTGGAAGAACTAGGGCTTTGTTTTTTAAATGAAAATTTGGGATTTGAGGGGGGCATTTGAACTCCGATTTTGGTAAATTTGATATGTATAGACTCGTGGCGAGACGAGGAATCCGGTGATGTGAATTTCGTAATTTTTCGGGAAGTGGGCCCGGCGCTCGGGTTTTGCCAACTTCGTGATTTTTGGTATTTTTCGAGTTCTTTCGATTGGGTTATATTTCATTATCATATTGTGATGTATTCACTCTGATTTTGGTTAGATTCGACGCGCATGGAGGACGATTTAAGGGGCAAAGGCATCGCAAGCTGGAGATTTTGCCGGTTCGATGTGAGTAATGCTTGTAAATGATATCCTGAGGGATTGAAACCCTGGATTTGCACATCATAGTGTTGTATTAAGGTGACTTGCATGCCGGATATGAGCGTGGGGTAGAGCACCGTTGGGGATTATGACTTGGTCCGTCCCGGTTGTTGATTTTTATCGCGTATTTGACTGAACTACTTGTTATCATAATAATTTGGACTGATTGCCATATCTGGGCTTTGTGCCAACTATGTGAATCCTTCAGGGATTGATATCACTGTTTTCGCATTACTTTGCATACTATTTGATCTCGGTCTAGGGTTTTAATACTAATTTGTAAACTCAGCTATTTTTCTAAGATTTAAAAACTTAAACAACATATTTTTGACGTTTTGAGCTGAGAACTATTATTTGAATATCGCCCAAGTGGCTTATGTGCATTTCTGAACTGAGCATGGATCGGGCTGCGCACCGCAGCAGTGTTATATATGCGTTTCTGGACTGAGGATGGATCGGGATGCACGCCGTAGCGGTGTGATATTGATATTGCGCTTGGGCTGTAGGAGCCCCTTCGGAGTCTGAACCCCCACAGTGAGCGCGAGTACCCAAATGGATTGGGCTGCGCGCCGCATCGGTCATGTGCATTGAATTGCATTTATGCATTGGTTCCTATTTGTGTTACGTGTCATGACATTCAGCACTCTCATTTCATTGGCATCTATGCTACTTCGTGCACTGCTTACCAGATACCCTGGTGTTATTTATTGGTGGAGTGCTGTGCCCGAGCGGCTGACTTATGTGCTGACTTGTACTATCTAATATCGCATTCATATGCTTGACTGTTGGAAAAGGATATTTTTAAAGGAGGTTTTTAGCTGAACTAGATATTTCTAAAGGATTTTCACGGTTTACTGTTTTCTCAAAGGGTTGTACTGCCCTATATAGCATGGTGGAGTGCTCTTACATGATTTCTTGCCACTCAGTTATTATTTACTCTTATTACTCACTGAGTTGGAGTACTCATTTTACTCCCTGCACCTCGTGTGCAGTTACATGTATTGTTCACCAGGCAGCGGGTTATTAGCTGATTGAAGGTATTACTATTGAAGCTGAGCAAGGTGACCGCCAATGTTCGCGGCACCGGACGTTGTCCTTAGAGTTCCAGAATTTATTTCTTGTATATTATTGGCCCTGTAGTTGTGTCCAGGTTTTCTTTAGATGCTCGTGACTTGTGACACCCCAGTCGGGTTGTGATGGGTTGTAAATATTGGTTATTATCGTCGTTAAGCTGTATTTATCTATTTATTTATGTTTAATAATTGTTAAAGAGACAATTTGGGTTAGTTGGATGGCCTTTTCTTCACGAGAGACGCCATCACGACCGGGTTTTGAAATTGGGTCATGACGAGTTGGTATCAGAGCCTAGGTTACTAGGTCTCACGAGTCATGAGCAGGTTTAGTAGAGTCTCGCGGATCGGTACGGAGACGTCTGTATTTATCCTCGAGAAGCTGCAGAAACTTTAGTAAAACTTCACTTTCTTGGAATTTTTATCGTGCGTACTTGATTCAGCTTGAGATATACTCTTGAAATTCCTTCCACACGTCTGTATGCACACATGAGCGCTCAGTATTGTATGTGCCTTGAGGGCTTGTGATTCCCCGATTAAGGGCCGAGAGGTGATCTTCGTGAGGTTGTTGGGTCAGTCTGGAGGACTTGAGGCCGGATCTTTGTCTATGGCTTGAGCACCGAGGTGCTGATTGTGTGAGCAAATGTTTTGAACTTATATGTTCGGTATTGTCCTTATTAGCCGAAATGGCAGTTGGATATCCATTTGATCAGTATGTTAGTGCTGCGGGGTGTATTTATATGACTTGGTAGTGGCAAAGAAGTCTACTGGATAATAGATGGCTGATAAGTGTTCGATTCCTATTGTGATCTGTTGTGTAGCCCCGAGTTATGGGCGTGTGAAGAATATTATCGTGTCTCCTAGTTGGGGAGGGTAGTGCATTACATATGGTGGTAAGAGTTCAGACCCAGGAAGACTAAATGACTGTGTAACGTATATGATGGTGGAAGGCATGCTAAAATACTAAATTGAGGCGAAGCAAGTGGGTTATATCCCGCGGAGTGTTCTTAAGTGGTATGATCCTTATGGGTATGTTAGAAGATCTCATGTGTAATTGAAGACTACGTGTTGAAATTTGAAAATTTGGGTTGCTTAAGAGAGTGGACTCAACTGACGTGGGGATAAATGCAAGAATTGCAGAGGATTTCAGTACTAGATGATCTGTGTTTTCATAAACTTGTAAATGATTTGAGTTTAATCTCACTATGGTATTGTGGCATTATTAGAGTAAAAGTGTTATGAGTTATTGAGTGTGTCCCGATATATGGCTTCGAGCCAAGTTGGGGAGGCTGCTGTTGATTAGCAGATCGCACGGTTATGCGCTATGTTGGTTCCGTTTCGAGGTATGCTGGTGGATCAGTTCTGGTTGCGGAAATTGAGCCGAGGATGGCACGAGTAATGTTCCACAGGGTATGAGAATCACGGAATGTCTAGAATTGTTGTTGGTAAAGAATGCTCGATACATAGAGCAAGAAATTTCTTGGTTGTATTAGGATGAGGATCTTATTTTGCGGTATCGGAGTGCCAATAAGGCATGAGTGGTTCTGTTCTATTCGTTGAGTCAGGTAATTTCCAGTTTGAATAAGAGTGAATGACTTTCGAGAATGATTCTAATGTGTTCAAGATTTTACATGTAACGATCAGGTATTTTAAGGTTGTGTCTGTGGTTAGAGACTGTGTTTTCATTGGAAAATGTCAAGACTTGTGGTATTTTTATGTTAATTATGGGATTCTATGCATCAGTATCGGGAAAGTAATGGTAACGAATTCAAATTCGCAGGAAGTTCTTCAAAGCAAAGTATTCTGGAATGTGGTATTTCTGGAAACATTTGAGGGAGTATCTGGTGGCCTATGGGTCTTAAACAGTGTGGTCTTATGTTCGAGTCTCGTGTGGTAAGCCTGGATTTAGGCATTGTGATGCTACAATGAGGGAGAAATATCAAGTTGATGATGAATCATAAGGAAACCTAGATAAATGAAGTAGCTTGTTAGTGGACCGAATCAGTATGGTAATATATGATTAATTCTTTGTGTGTGTTCGAGGCAATAATTTTGTACAGGTATTTTGCAGCAAAGCTCTTGAGTTCTGACATCTTGTTTAGCTTGGTCTAGTTAGAAGGATTCAGTCCTGACAGTTTAGCCTGTGCAAATGGAATTGGGAGAGTATTCTTGTTGGGTTTCACCGTGGTTTGGAGATGAATATATTTTCTATGGGTATGCGAGGCATGGTATGTGTAACGATTCTTCTTCCTAATAGGATCGGCGGAAGTTCTTGATTAGATGAGTTACAGTTCAGTTCTGAAAAGAAGTTCATAAAATTCTTAGGCAACGGGTTGCCTCAGGTAATCAAGGAAATGGTAATGCTAATTGAAAGTGATTTGACGATGGTATGTGTCTCGAAAAAAGGGTAATGTGATTAGACTGATGATACTTCGGTAGTATTGAGGCACTTTCTTGCTAAATTGAATGTTGATATATGAGTTTGTTTGATGGCACAGGAGAATTTTAGAATATCTTTCGTGGAATGATTGGGTACTCGAGGTGTAATATGTATTCATACTGCGGGATTTGGGATCAGGTACAGTGATTCGTGTGCTATATGGAGTTGGAGACTGGGAGTTCTCAGGTTCAGACTGTGTAGCGGTTGTGGATCATGTGTATTGGTACCGTTAGCGGCTATTGGGATTTGGAAGCCCGAGTGGATCTTTCTTTGCTTGATATATTAGATTTTGGATATGATGTTGGGGTGTAAACTGATTGTCTCAGTGTTGGATTATTCTAGACTATTGGGCTATGGGTTATGCGGAAAAATGCCATAGGTTGCGTGGCGGAGTGCGTCGGATTATATTCTAGCAGAGTGGTTGTATTCCAAAGACCAGCGGACGGTTGGGAAGGATTGCTTTTCTTAATTGGGCCTTCGTGGCGGATGTCAGTGTAGAGGTTTCTACCATTGATTCAGTTTCGGTATTGAGGGGCTTTTTCGGATGCGTTTCTAGTGGCCGGGCATGTCGTCGGGAAAAATTGTGGATTTCGGTATTTATTTGGTGCCGGGCACCTTATCGTACGGCTCCGGCAGGAGTTATGGTAGTGGAAGGAGCAGCTTCAGGCTTCTTGGTATTGAGTTCGTTGGCAGGCTGATGTGGCTACGTATTTGGCTTTAGTTAGCTTGGTTAGTTCCGAGTGGTATTGTTGAGGGATAGGTCGATTCGATCGTTATTGAACTTAATAGTGATTTGGGGAGATCTATGAGTAGCTTTATGTGCTGTGAGATGTTAAGGTTTGTTGGATATGGACTCATGTGGCGTTGTTCTATTGAGGATTCATAGAGGAAGTCAAACGGGAGGAGTAATTGAGTGTTGCTTGGTAAATGGAGTATTGGTTATGACCTACCAGGTTGCGTGTCGTATGTTATTTGTGTCATCGTGAGGGTAATGAACTGCCTTGGTTTCAGACATCAAATTGTGCGTGGCTGTTGATTTTGAGCATAGCGACTTGAGATGTGTTAGGTGCAACAGTGTTTGGGTAGGATAGCGCATTGTAGCGAGGATACATGGAGTTATGACCTTTCGAGGTAGGTTCAGGTGTTCTATCTCTATGATGTGAGACGAGGTCTCAGCCTTGTGTTGTGATGATACTGATGGACTTGAGTTACAGCTCTTTCATTTGAGTCATTTGTCATGATTTGAGTATGCTCAGACCGTTTCTTATTAGTGCGTGTATTATGCAAGTTGTGGCTTAGGCCTGTATTGAGGTGTCATACCACCAGAGTGGTGTGTTGGGTTCGAGGTAATCATTGGAGTCATTGATGAATACGAACGGATTTGATTTCAGCTTGTTGGAAGGATAATATTGAGGTTCGGCTCGGAATTTGCTATAGTATTAGTCTAAAAGTAAGTGGCTTCATGAATGGTTGATCTGAGAAATGGTTACAATTTATTGCATGTTTCAATTATCGTTCGCGGTATATGAAAGTGTTGGAATAAGGCCTTAGTTGATAAGAGGTTTTCTATCGGTATCCGGGTGTTGTGGGCAACTGTTGTGAATAGAAGTCATCGTTTCGAGTGTTGAGCTATATAGTATATCATGTGATTTAGGGTTATTACAGTTGGTTCAGGCTTATTCTGAGTATAGATGTGAGGTTCTGATCTTGTGTATGATTTCGGAAAATGCAATGCGGTCCTACGGTTTATGGTTTAGATGGACCGTGAAATTTCAGCTATATTGTGTTATCGGACCTATGCGAGATAGGGTGACGAGGGATCACCCGGGGTATACGCTTGGTAAGGTCATTCAGCTATTGGGTTGCTTCTAGTACAACTCTGGGTACGCTCGAGGACGAGCGTTTGTTTAAGTTGGGGAG